>JANHZT010003253.1:162650-174928 GCA_032468215.1 Stegonotus admiraltiensis | reverse complement strand
CTGTGGACTTCAACTCCCAGAATTCCTAAGACAGTGAAGCTGTCCTAGGAATTCTGGGAGTTGAAGTCCACAGGGTGTGAAAGAGCCAAGTTTGCCTACCACTGCTCTAGCCCAGTAGAACCTACATAAACTTCCAAGAGTTCCCAAGGATTTAAGATACTTCCACCCCCACACCCTTAGATAAAAATGCTAAGGTGTGGTTGTGAGAATTTTTGTATGCAATGCATGGGGTTAACCACTGAGTAAAATTAAAAGCACGCACAATCTTGTTTTCTAATGTTCTGAACTGGAAACAAATTACTTTATATTGTGTTTTGCTCTCTCCTATTTCCTGCCCAAAGGTGGTTGTATTGAGTTACTGTATGTATTGTGCAATTATCCTACCTTTTTCTCAGACTGTTTGGGGATTGTTTATGTGAAACTATCTTCCAACTTGCAACTTTTCCCTGTTTTTCCTATATTGCTTTTTTAAAAAAATCAGGGGTAATCTCTGAAGGAGAGAAAAACAAAACAGCTGCACATTGCCTTTGAATCACAGCTGTGCAAGTAGTGCAAGAGACAGAGGCTTCTTGTATTTGCACTCTGATGCTCCATTTCTCCTGCTCCTCTTCTGAAAATGGCATGTAGTTCACTCTCACCTGCACAGGCATGTTTAAAATCCCTTCTTCTTCAAAGAGTTCAGAGTGGTTTTATATCATTTGAAATATTTTACTATACAATTAAAGAGAAGAAATCACTTTGAAGTAAGGTTTAATAGCTTTGTAAATTTGACTCATTAAAAGGACTAAGAGGACTTTTTGAAATTGGACAAACCTACTGGCTAAGTCTGCCTAAGTATATCTTCCTTTGTTAGGTACATTCTTAATTAAATAGCCACTAGGTCTTCTCGTAATAGCTAGGAAATAGCTGGATATTGTCAAATATATTCTTGGAGATGAATATCTCTGTATGTAGAAATCTATTGCTAACTTGTCTCCTATTTGTTCCTCCCCCCACAACAAGGTTTCCCTAAAGAGGTTCTTGCTGTAAATTCAGTACATGATGGCTGAACTGCATACAATGTTCTTGATGGAGAAGCTTAGTTTTACTCATCTTGGTGCTTCCTGCAATGATGCTGCAACCACAAAAACATTACTTCCCAGTTTGATTTTGTTCTCTTTTGTGTTTTTTCAACATAAATGAACAATGTTTGTCCTACAGAATTACCATGTGCCTGAAGCCAGGGAAATTATTACCTTATTAAAACATGATGGCCCCATCAGCATAAAATAGAGTTAATGCAATATTGCCCTTTAGTGTACAAAGCAGGGTTGTGTCCCAGAGCAATTAGGGTTTTCATCCTCCCCCCACAAAGCTCTTTTTTAATTACTTGGGCAAAAATAGGCATGTGCTATTAATCTCTAAAAGGACTGGAATTGAAGGGTCTGATTCTATGATTTCAATGAGTGCTGTCTCCATTTCCATCCATTGTTTTTGCTGATAACATTTGATCTTCTTTTAAATAAAAAAAGAGAAATCTTGAAGTGCAATATTTTGGAGATAAGGCTGAAAGCTTTGCCCAAACATCATTATATATCTTAGCAAAGAAAATCTGCCTCCACTTTTCTTTCCATGGGGTGGCCTCTCATTTTGTCCCTCCAGTCACCTGACCCAGTATTTTCCATGTCTATCTGCTTATACATGTGGTAGTAGTATTTCATAGGGTTGAATTTTTTTTTAAAAAAAAATTGTAATCATGTCTTAGAATTTTGGTATAAGTAGCCTCATTATGGAAAGTCTCTATTTTTTGTTTTATAGTATTGGTAAACTGAATCCATGCTGATGGCCTGAATAGATAGAATTTATTTTTTATTTCTCTCCCAACCGCACAAGTGTCTTCTGTATAATGCCTGTGGCATAACTGATGAAAACTAATCAGAGATTGTTGGGAAGGTGATTTCAGTTATTAGATTTTTAAAAATTATTTGCTGGCTGATTCTATGACATCAGATACACCCTTTTGCTTAAATTTAAAAAAGCAGTTAATCACAGATTTCCTGACACTTCATAACTCCTTAGCCAGCTTTGTGGAAAGGCATGACTAGAGTAGAATCTTAATTGTAAATAAGAATGAAGTCATACTGAACAGCTGACTATTGCCAAAGACAAGATGTAAATAACTTTTATAGCTTTGAGCGTTAACTCTTGTGGGGGGTTTTTCCCTCCTGCTTTTCTGAGTATATGAAGTCTTGGTGATCTTGAAGTCTAACATTTTACATAACCTACTATATTTCTGGATTTCCTCATTTTTACCTTGTATCTAATAGCAACAATCTTGCCAAATAAGCTAGCCTTGAATTTCTTCCACCTTTTATAAAAAGGAAGAATAATAGCAATGACAAACAAGACCTGCTAACAACATTTAGTAAGGAAAGCCAGTTGACTACTGACCAACCATCCTTCTCTGCAATAAATTCTGAACATGAGCTCAAATTCAAGACTTTATTCAAGCAGGTTGTAAACAGTCATCTTAGAGATGCTGACTACCCTGATTTTATTTGGAATTCCACATTTAGCTTTTCCTGTTTTTTCTATGTTACCCTTCCTTCAATATACTTTTTATATTTCTATCAATGAGCACCTTTTATTATCTCTACCCTGAAGATTTTGCTTCATTAGTTTAATAACAGAATTTCTCTAGAAGATGCTGCCAGTATAGTGTCTACTTATGTTTCAGGAATGACAATTTAATTCATTATTTCTGAGTTTGGAGCAGGAAGCTCCAAAGCACTATATTTTAAAATTCGTCTTGGAAATAAAATGAAGAGAGATCTTCTTGATAGAATGGTACAAAACATTCCAGTTGAACTGATTTTGGGGTGTCACAGATTCTGCCTGCCTGTTGTTAGCCTACTGTTATTTCCATTTACCAAGTAATTTCCAATTACTCCATTTACCAAGGAGCTCTAGAAAAAAAGTTTGTAGGGAGGTTTAAGTTACGCTCTCTTCATTGTCCAAAGCAATATGGATAGCCAGGCAATCGGTGCTCTATAGAACCTTATTCCAATAAAAGGGAGGTGGTTGTGTGACAGAGATTACTATTTTCAGGCAAGCACCTCACAGTCTTCCTTCACATTGTATTAAATATTTCTTCACCACCATCCCCTCAAAACAATGTGCTGTAGTCAGCATAGATGCCTTTGCCACAGGCAGTCTAAATCCCTGAAGGAATAAATACTAGGCACAGGATGGAAGGGGGCCCATCTGCATCTAAGGCAATTCATGAGGAAAAATAGATGAGGCTGCTTTTTCAAAATTCAGCCAAATAAAGGAACATAAATACAATAAAGTGGGATTTTTAAATGCCCTCAAATTCAATTGGGTGTCATAAGATTTTTTTTTAAAAAAAACATACCTTCTACAAACTTCTTAAAACAAGCTCTTTAAACAAAAATTGATCATTCTGTATCCAATAGTCATACTATTTTTTTCCTGTTCAGCTCTATGTCCCAAAATCTGGATTCCTCTGGTTTGCTCAGAATTACAACTCAGATCTTCATTTTGTAATCATTCCTCAGCCTCTGCAACTGTGATGTTGATTTCTCACACACCCATTTTTTCTTTCTACACAAGGATTCCTATCAGAGCCCACTTCTTTATCATGCAGCTATGCATTATGTGTAGTTAACACTCTCTGTTTGCTATCAGACTGGGAGTTTTGGAAGTTGCAAGAATCTTTGATCAGTCACAATGATCCAGTTTGGAATTTGTTCATGTGTGTATAAAGCCTCAGCAAATGGCAGTGCTTGTCTGACATTTTGAGAGTTAGGCAGGTTAGCTAACCTATCTAACCTCAGTAGTTAGGCTGAGAAGTCCAAAACGAAAATTATATGGTTTTTAATAATTGTTTAGTGCAGTATATAGAGATCTATTTGGGAGGATCTCTGACCATAAATTATTAAAGGGAAAAAAAGAGAGAGAGAGAAGGCAATGGCAAACTACTGCGATTTTTCTATAAAGAAAACTACACCGACCTATCCACAAAATACTAAGAATTCAGCTCAACTTGATGGAGACCTTTTCTTCATTGTTGTCTACTTTCGGCATAGTTATAACCTCTGAATGTGGAAAATTATTCAAATGATTGCAAACTGCAGTCTTTCTTGCAATGAAGTGCAATCCTTTTCTTCTCTGACTTCACTTGTTCTTCTGGTAGCCTTCTCTTTCTAAAGTACCAGTTCTGTTCACACAATACACTTAACCCAGTCATCAGTTAATCTTGTCACAGATCCTTTCCTTGGATTCTGGCAACATAGAACGATTCTAACTAGGTCAAATGTTGATAATTGGGGCCATATGGATCCCCTGCTTCTTCTTCCCAACATGCCATAAACCTTTGGAACAGGACAGTTCTGGCCAGGCTTCAGTATATTGCCAGCTCCTTCCCCATATGTTATAAGGAACTTTGGAATGTTTTTCATCTCAAATTCTGTATTTATATTTAAGTCCAAATAGGTTGTTCAGTTTCTGAACTGTATTTGTGTTAATATTTCTAAATTTAGTGCAAACTAGATTTATACAAAAAGATGGATAAACATTTCATTCTCCAGGAAAAATAACCACAACACTTTCTGAGAAAGCTACACTCTCCTTACAGAACCCCACAGAAAATCTAATCAACCTAAAGACAAGCGATTTTGGAGACATGTCAAAACCAGCACTTCTCTGATAGCTTATGGAATATATGTTATGGTTTGGGGACATCCAGGCACCTCTGAAGTATTAGACAGAAAAGGGGGCCATCCAAACAGTAGCTGTCAATATTCTTTCCTGCTCTATGTGAGAAATATCAATGTACGAGCTGTGTTAGGCCATGACTTTAAAAATACCAGGGAAGTAGATAACTATGTTTTTTTCTAGTTTTAATGTGTCCTATAATACTATTGCTGTTTTTGATATAGACCAGGAGTCCCTCACCAGGCTGCATCGGTAGCACTAAAATTGAAGAGTCCATTAGGGTTATTGGAGAAAGAGAGAGGCAGTGTACAGCAGAATAGTTGTCCCAGTCAAATATCTTTATCTCCCATCTTTAAGAGGGATAACACTGATTTTCTCTGAAATGCTTATATCAGAAAATCAGAATTCTACACATTTTTAAATTTTTTCTGAATCTCCTAATTCCCTTTGTATCCCCCAACACTTCCACATTCCTAGCCATCTTGTCATTTGACCATCCAACCCAACTTTTCCCATCTCTCACACAACATTTTGTCTCTGGTAATTGAGCCAAATGAATTATTTTGTGTTCCCAAGATATCTGAATTTTGTAGTTCTTACCACATTGTCAGAAGGTCCCTTTATATCCTTTCCCTGCATGATTGTTTTTGAAAAATACATGACAAACAGTGGTTCCCTTGTTTCTCGAGAAGCTAAACAGAGAGCTTTAACTCAACTTTCCAGAGCTTCAGGATTGGATCCCTTGCCCAGATTGGGCCCTTTTCACCTGACTCCTTCCTCACATGCTCTCAGCTGAGTCAGCCACTGCTGTCTGGTGACTCCTAAGGATGGCAACATGGTAGATTAGATCAGCTGAAGACCCCAAGTTCATAACATTATTCCCTGCATCACTCTCAGCTCTCTTCTGCATCTGTTACTTATCAATAGAGCTATTTTTAAAAAACATGGGTTCAGTGCTATTTAAGAAAAGCAGAAGACTTATATTCAGAAGTAGCTTGAAAGTAATAGTCACAACAGAATGGTTGCATCAAGCAGGAATCTCAGCTTTGCCCCATTATTTTTCAGTCTTCTCTCTGCACTTGCAACCTGATAACAGGGCACCTTGACAAGTAGATACACCTGCTGTTCTAAACACCTACCAAATGCACCTTGCTCAATGCACCCCTTGTTAAGGAGAGTGATTGATGTCCATTTTGGGCAGGCAAATAGAAAGGGGAAGGGGGACCCAAATGGGAAATACTCCCCATTTCTTAATTCTGGCTGTAACAATTGTGGATAAAACAATGTCTGATTGATGGCAATGTAAGGTACTTCCTCTCTGTTTATATTCTAGAGGGGAGATGGAATAGGATAGATCTGATGGAACTGAGTCCTAACTTGGGAAAACACAATGTGCTATAGACAGGCTCATGGCTATATTCAGTACCATAGAAGACAGGTATGGGCAGTGTATATATCTGTTCTATTTATCTGAACCTCAGATTCTCTAGATATCCCTGAATTAATGAGATTTTACCTTAATTTTGAAAAGTGAAAAACCATTAAAAAACAGAATGTGCAACAGATTGTGCCCTTCAACAGTTCTGCTACTGCCTAAGGTTTGCAGTTTAGTTATGAACAAAGGAGGAAGCACAATTTATGCGACCATATTTTTCTTCTGGCTCAAGGATTGGTGGATAACAGTCCTAAAACAGTCTTAAAATTCATCAGGTATCTTTCAACCTGTCCTGTGTTGCAATATTAATGATAAAATCATGTCCTCACATTCCCTGCACATTAATGCAGAAGAGCTTAATTTTCCTGGAATAGAGGAAACCTATTTGGATTAGTAAGAAACAGCTTGTTGTGCATGCTTGAATAGTTGGGGTTGTAGTGAGATAAATATTTTATAATTTTACAAACCTTTGAGCTGCAAATCATCTAATGCAACGGCCCACATCTTTTGGGCACCAGAGACAGGATCCATGTAGTGAGGTTTTTCTGCAGACTGGAGGGAGCGTTCTTTTGCTTTGATGCCTGCATCCCACAGATGGGGCTTCACTTGTTTGTGCGGCCCGGTTTCTGGCATGCCATGGGCTGATGCCAGTCCACAGATCAGGGATTGGGAACCCCTGATCTCATGCATTGTTGCCCAAGTTTCGAAGCTTGCTTAAATTCTAAACATGTATTTTGCAGGATAATAATCAAGAAGAAAATTTATTTATTTATTTATTTATTTATTTATTTATTTATTATTTAAATTTATATACCGCCCTTCTCCCGAAGGACTCAGGGCGGTGTAGAGCCAGAGATAAAAACATAAAATATAAAATTTAAAACAATTTAAAAATATATTAAACAAATTTGGCCCATATTAATTTAAAAAAAACCCCTTTTAAAAAAAATGAATTAAAACAATTAAAAGAGCTACGCCAGCCCGGCTTGTTGGAATAGAAAAGTTTTGAGGGCACAGCGGAGAGTGCGTCGATCTGGGATTCTTCATATCTCCAGGGGCAGCTCGTTCCAAAGGGCAGGTGCCCCCACAGAGAAGGCTCTCCCCCTGGGGGCCACCAGTCGACATTGTTTGACCAACGGCACCCTGAAGAGCCCCTCTCTGTGGGAGCGTACTGGCTGGTGGGAGGCTACCGGTGGCAGAAATCCTATACAGTACATCACAAGTCATTGGTCTATGTCTCTTCCAATATTAAACACTGAACATTTATTAGCAGATTGATGTTATTAGCATGTGGCAAAAAATGAAAGCTAGGTTACAGAAAATTACTGCTGATGTCAAGACTCTGTTTTCTGATAATAACTGTCTCCATCTAAAATGTGGCTACAGCCTATTTATTTTGAAAGCAATTATATTACTTGTGTATAATTTAATGCTGATTGCAAAAGCAGATGAATACATGTTGCAATAACTTTAATTTGTATTTCATTTTTAGTGACATTTACTATGCCCTTATTACAACTATCTTCTCCAGACAATCTATCCATTTTGTCTGATTTCTATAGAAAAGGATTCTCTGAATTTAAATCCCCCCCCATATATATTTAAAGGGCGATAGACCCAGGGTTCAAGGAGCCTTTTCTATGGAAGCCCCATACTTATGAAATACTGTGCCACCTAACATATGTAGGATCCTTTCAGTCCTGCCAAAAGATCTAACTTTTTAGTAGAACATTTGAAGTGCATAGCTGCAGCATGGTCTGTTTTAATCTCTTATGGGTATTTTAATAATGCTTTGTTATTAATGTTGATGGTTTATTAATTACATCCTGACTTTTATGCTAATTGCTTGGAATCTGGGGATGCTGTGGGCTACACATTTTAGTAAATCAAAATACACATTTTGTTGATCTTTCTAAATTAAAGTTTAACAACTTACAGGAAAGAAGTAAAACTCAACAGTTTTATATGAAGATTCAAACAGGTCTGAATATTGAATGTTTTGGAGAAATGGAATCTTATGCATAATCTAGATAAACATTAGAGTGACAAAAATGCCTGTACAGAAATATATAATTTGGAACTTAACTACTAGAAAATGTGGTTACGGGTCTACTGTGTAAATTGACAGTTGTCCAGCACAAGTTCTACTTTGTCAAGGAATTCAGAAGGGAAGTCAATGAAATAACAGTTGCATTAATGCTGACTGCAGTTTATATCCCAATAAAATTGCAAAAAGGTATAAATCCAGTTTGGGAAATTGTTTGAACTATTCACTCTCTAATTACAGCACAAGCATAACAGAACTTCAAAATGTTCAATGGGATTCTTTAAAAAACTCAAATCAGGATATGTTATGATTATTATTTTTAAATGGTTTCTCCTGTCGTATCAAATCCAAGTAAAGTTAAAGGACACTTTTATTTGCTTTTATTTGTTTATTGCTCTAGGCTCTCCCATTTCATGTCTAAGACCATTTCCCCACCTATTGACCTATAGCATCATCTAGCCATGATGCGAGATGATATAAAGCTTGTAAAGTGATGGTAAGAGAGCTCCAGAAAATGCTATAAGTCACTAGCAGAGTTTCTAAGCCATGGCAGTGTAGCATTTAGCTGAGTGTATTAAGTAGAATCATGAAGAGGTTAAAAGAATCAAGCCAAATTAAGATGGTCAACCTGGTGTATACCCTTTCCAAAGCTGATTAAGATCCCACCTGTTTCAAGACTGCAACTTTCAGAATTTCTTCAGTAGGTGTATTCAGTGCATTGGATTTTATCAAAAGGGAAACTAATATGCATACTACTGTATTTGACTTGGGTAGCTTTGCTTTTAAAATTCTACTCAGCCATGGATAAAGCTAGATGAGTTTAGAAAGATAGTCATCCTTTCTTCTAGTTAATTGAACCCACAAGAACAGGACAAAATCTGAATTATGCTTTCCTCAATTGCAGGGAAGGAAAAGATGCATATATAATATGTCACCACCCATAATACTGTCCATTATTATAAAAAAAACCCTGTTCTAATACATCCTTAGAACAATGAAAGAAAAATCCCTTAGCATTTATTTCCATGGAAACAGAAATTACTCAGGAAATGTACTGTGCAGTATTCAGACTACTGCAGTAGTCTTTATGCCATATTTATTTGCAATAACCATTTAATTTAATTTACTACTACAGATATGGTGTGAACATTTACTGACCTTAGTTAAGGAAAGTGAATTATTGTAAATATTAGATGATAACTGGGGCAGCCATTCTTTGTAAAGCTAATTGCTTTCTATTAGTCACAGCTGGAGGTGAAAATCTTTTCAATGGGAGATACAACCAGGAGATGGTGACCTCAAAGGAAAATTCATCTACAAACTACATTAGTGTAATCTGAACTTTGTAGAAACCTACAGTGTGTTTGGAAATGTTTCCAGTGGGAACCATGCACCACTCACAAGATGATACAAGGAGAGGATGAATTTCATGTCAGAAATTTGATACCTTTAAGCTTCTACACACTTTCTATTAACAAACAAAGTATAATCCTGAAAATTGACTAGACTAGTAAAGTGATTTAGATTGTACAAGCACACAAAAAGTCCTGTGAGTGCTGTGGAACTATTAACTTTCTCTAGTTTTTAGAAGCAATGGAGAAAATTGTTGTGTTTTTGTGGCATTGGAAGCTGTGTCAAGGAGATTCATGGGTTGGAAATGAGATGATGGGGAAATGGCAGAAAAACGATGCATCCCAAAAAACAAAACAAAATATTTTTTAGAACATAAGAAAAAGTTCAAGTTGATTTCAGAAAGATGCCATTGTGGCATCAACAAATCAAATCAGATTTTAAGAAATGGAAAAACTTGCAATTGTTGTTGACAGGAAGAATAGCTACTATAAAAATGAATATTTCACCAAGAATATTTATTTCAAACAATTCCAATAAAGCTGGTGAGAAAAAATATTTTGAAAAATTAAATAAAATAATACTAAGATACATTTGGCTAGGGAAAAAAAGCAAGAGTAAGCCAGAAAACGTTGCAAGAGTCCAAAAAAAGAGGGGGCTTTGGGTTGCCAGATTGGGAATTGTATTACCAGGCCTCAGTACTTACATGGGTGAAAGAATGGATTAATCTGAGGCATAAAAGACTATTAACTTTAGAGGGACACAACCTTCAATTAGGTTGGCATTAGTAGTGGGTTCCACTTACCTTCGCTACCAGTTCGGAACTGGGAGCACACGCGTGTGTGCGAGCGCTTGCTTCGCTTGCTTGCGGCACTTCTGCGCATGCACAGAGCATCCGTGATGACGTCTGGGCAGGTGGGCGGAGCCTTCCACCACCACCACTACCAGTTCACCCGAACTGGGGCAAACCAGTAGAAACCCACCACTGGTTGGCATGCTTTCTTACGAAATGGGAAGAATAAGATACATAGCTATTTCAAAGACACCGTATTAGAAATGCACTGTTATCAGTATGGGTAAAAATTAAAGAACAACATTATCTGAAAATAGCAGTCTGGCTTTCCACAATGGAAGCATTGATACAGCCTAATGTTATTAATATGGAAAAAATTGTAAGTTATAAAGATATTTTGAATGTAAAAGAGGAATTAAATACTAAGCAAAAACAGAGTATGGTGGCCATAAGTGCAGATACAATCTTGATATGAGAAGATGCTAAAATGTATGATTTTTATAAAGAATTAAGAGAATTGGACCAGATATTAACTGGAACGGATGAAAAATTAAAAAAGAAAATATATAGCTATTTATTAAGCATCAAATTGGAAAGCGATCAAGTAAAGGAGAATGGAAAAGTGAAGAGATCCTGACAGATGAGAGTGTAATCAACAAAATATTAGAACGTGCAGAAATGGACAGATTAACGCTTACAATTAAGGAAAAAGAACTGAATATTTTTTGATATGGGACTTATTTTACCAATGGTTAGATAATTAAAAACAGAAGTTAGAAATATGGGGATATAAAAAGGACTAATGTTATAAAGGAGATTTGTTAAAGTATGCAAGTAAAATATCATTATTATAGAATTAATATTATTATGATGAATACTATTGTAAACATTTTGATTATGATTTCCTAAAAATAATTGTACTCAGACAAAACACTGATGGAAATTGAATTTTTACATGTCATATAAATAAAACAAATTTAAAAATTTAAAAAAGAAAAGAAAGAGAGATGCCATTGTGTCTTATGGAGTCAAATTATGAATTAAAAAAGAAACTAAGAAACATTAAGGCCAAGAATAAAAATCTCCTTCAAATACATCCAAAGTAGGAAAGCAATTGGGCTACTAGTCAGGAAGAATGAAATCCGATAAGGAAGTCCGAGAAAAGCGAAATAGTTTCACTAATAAACTTTTAGGGCAGATAGCTATGCCTGAACTTCTTGACAAGGCATTTTGAAGAACAGTACTATTAGACCTGCAAGACTTTGTTAATGTAGCTTTACAATAAAGAAGAATTAACTTACCTGGTCATCTTTCCTGTCTGATCTATATGGGAAGGCTGATATCAACCTTTCACGTCTGATAAAGTCTCCTATTGTCTCTTTTACAGTTTGAAAAGTTAGGGGAGTTCCTTTCTGAGTTTCTTTCTCTACCCATTCTGCAGCTGTGGCTTTCAGTTCTTGGGCCTTCCAGTATCAAGTTTTTTCCAGCTATGATCTTGGATGGAATGGCACCTTCATGATGTCTAGTTGGACTACTAGATGAGCAATGCAATGAGCTCTACTTGGGCTGCCTTGAGGAGCACTTGGAACTTCAGATTGAAGAGAACATGATTGCACAGTATTCTAAATAGTGTCAGTTATTTGGCACATACAAGACCACTGCTTTGGGGACTGTATAGTTGCCAGTGTGTTTCTGCATGCAGTTCAAGATTTTGGTTGTTACCTTTAAAGTGCTTCATGGTCTGGGACCAGGTTACCCAAGGAGGGAACATGCCCATCCAAGCTAAATTGAGAGGATGGGCATGTTCCAAGTCCTGTCAACCAAGAAATGTTGGCTGGTGGAACCTGGAGGTACAGTAAGTCCCTTCTGTTGTAGTGATTGTTCTCTCTGTGGGGGTTATCTTGGTCTCCCCAGTGGATGGCAAAACCAAGCTGGGG
>JANHZT010003253.1:152197-162550 GCA_032468215.1 Stegonotus admiraltiensis | reverse complement strand
CAAGGCGCCTTCCCACCAAAGGGCCTTCCCATGAACCATCATCCTGCCTACGCGTCGTTCTTTCATCGCAGCAACACTCTGGAACTTTCCCCCTCCTGAGATGAGGATGACCTAACACTGTTGATCTTTTGGAAGGCCTTGAAGACCTGGCTACGTGCCTGGAATGGGTTCCCAAGTATATGAAAGGCCCCATTTCCTGTCTATGTTGACACTGATGGATTATAACATATTTTTGGTTTTATTTTTTGTATTCTGTTTAATTAATTTTATGATTATTTGCCACTCAGAGTCTCCAATTTGAGTTGAGCAGCTAGAATGGATGGATGGATGGATGGATGGATGGATGGATGGATGACGGATAGGTGTGAAACTTCAAAATTGAATACATATGAAAATCCTATCAGGCTAGGGATTAGGCAGAGAGTAGGGGAGCAGTCTTCTATATTCAGCTTCAATAAACTCACAGTATGTCTTCCGGAATTCAATCCACAGCATATTTATTTTGAAGTATTGGTAGATTCTCAGAATGATATTCTCAATGCTCAGACCACATTTTTTTTGCTCCATCATGGCTGCAATTATTTAAAAAATATGCAGAGCAGTCTGATAATTAAAGCCAGTGAGTGTGTAGTTTTGATTAACACTTTTTTCTTCATCTCACCAATGTCTGCACCACACATTTCTGAAACAAGCCACATTTCTGGGGAACTCTGACCAAACAGTGTGAAATTGTGTCACCAGTTTCACTGTTTAGACTGAAGCTTTAGACATTTAGTCTTTATGCCACCATTTCTGTAATCAAAATATTGGGTATGAAGCAAAAAAAAAAAAATTACAGCACCATGTTTGCTGCTACCTGCCACCACACTCCAAAGTAGTCTATGAATACGAGATTGCTTTTTAAACCCTTGATTAACTAGTCATGTATACAACTTATTATTAAGGACTACTCTATAGTTCCTAGCTCCTTGGCCAACAAATTGTCCAAGTTATATAATAGAAGGGCCTATTAGCTATAAATGCCCTAGCATGAACATTAAAGTGCTAATGAAACAGAGGAGCATTTCATAGGCTACTTTGCTTACATAATTGAGCAAGCTGTTATTGTAATATTGGAGCTAGACGTACATATCTTGAGAAAAGAAAGTTCTTCAATTGGCAACTTATTTCTTTTCTGTTTTAAAGATAGAGTTGAAGCACTGATATTGAAGTTACAAGTTAATGTAACTTTAATATGTTAAGTCCTATCTCTTCCTAATCTATCACTGCTTGATTTGTTCAACCATGTTTGATTTAAATAGCTGATATTCCAACCTAAATTAATATCAGCATAAAAAATTGTATCCTGTATCAATTTTGGTACATTTGCCCAATTCTTGACTCTGAAGCAGGAAAAGCTACGTCATAACACAATGTATTGGTGATCTAATACATTATGCAGGTGAAGCCACTGCACTTTATTCCATGACTTAGTACGTTATGTGTACACAGGGTGAGTTGTTTTAAAAGCTGGATTATACTTTCCCTCTGTCTAAAACTAATTGGAAAACCTGAAGTTGTAAATTTCTTGTCTTCAGAAATAGGCACATGAGTGAGAAAATTTTTTCAGCTGAAACAAAATTAACCTGCATTTTCTATCTCCTGCTGAAAATGCTGGAGCAGAGGTGATATTTAGCAGGTTCTGACCAGTTCTGGAGAACCAGTAGGGGATATTTTGAGTAGTTTGGAGAACTGGAATTACCACCTCTACCCACATCTATTCTCTGCCTCCCAAGTTCCAGCTGATCGGGAGGAAATGGGGATTTTGCAGTAACCTTCCCCTGGAGTGGGGAGGGAATAGAGATTTTACAGTATCCTTCCCCTGGAGTGGGGTGAGAATGGAGAGTTTACAGTATCCTTCCCCTGCCACATCCACCAAGCCATGCCCACCAAGCCACGCCACGCCCACCAAGCCACGCCCACAGAACCAGTAGTAAAAAATTTTGAATCCCACCACTGTGCTGAGATTTACTCTGAAGTTATAGATCTAAATAAGATATGGACTCACATTTAGATTCCAAATATCTGAAAGCTATGCTTGAGTACTTGAAGTGAAAATAGAGTAAGAACAGAATAGAATCTATCACTGATATGAGAGCAAATCTTATGAAGCATCGTAAGATCAATAGCTGAAATTCTATACTCAAGTTTAGTAATCAAGCCCAAATATACAGTATGTAACCCCTAGCTTGGAGTATGGAAATAATTTTTCCACTGGCCTCTGAAAACAGAGGAAGACTCATATATCTTCTCAAAGGGGGGACTGGAGCACAGTCCTCTCCCCAACCTGGCAGTTTGCGAGGATCCACATACGATCTGACTGAATTCTATCAGACAGGGGAAAAGAGCTTGCTTTGCATGTAAACTCAGAAAAAGAGCACCAATGGCACAGGACTGCAGAAAAGAAGAGAACAGGTAGAAAAAAGAATCCAAAGATTTTCATGTTCAAATTCATTCCAATTTCTCTGTACACTCTCTACAGTCTACAGACCTCAAAGAAAGGGAAAGGATCCAATTTGAAGTTGGTTGTTTCTTTGCTTATTCATATTATGAAAAGGATCTTTTGGAAGATGAGACATAGTTCTCACTGATTTTTTTTACCTTGTTTGATCAGGAAGAAGAAATGTAACATCAGTATACAATGGAATCCATAGATACTGGGTCAAATGTTGTAGTAGAAGATAAAATGTACAAAATGAAAAGGGCAGAGTGGCTGCTATCTGGATATGGTGTGATTGAGACATTGAAGCCAACAGAAGGGTGGCCTTGAGAGAAAACTGACACTCAGCTTTTTTGAGAGAGAGAAGCATCTCAGATCCTTGTCACCTCTACATACCTCATTTCTCTTCTTTCCACCCTGAAATTTATGACAAAGTCTGCTTTACATTCACCCTCAGCCACAAGAGTCTGATAGTAACCATCTCAAGGGCAATAGAAGAAAGCATGTAGATGGCCCTTCCTTTTCCCATCGTTTCCTTAGGGTGGATCAGTTTACTCTCTGAATTATGGACATTCCATGCCTCTTCATGGCAGCTGTTTAGTTGGCAGTGATCATGTTTGAAAGAGAGCAGCTGTGCATTGTTGAGTGGAAAGATGAAGAACTACATACATGATATAGTTTTCATTTCAAATCTGATAGATTGAGATCTGAAGGTAGGAGATATTATAATCAGTCCTTTATCATAGACAGATCACTTTCTGGTCAACTTGAAATTGTTGGCATCATTGACCTCTGGAAATTGGAAATCTGCTTATGATGATCTATCTAGGATTCCTGAAGGATTGCTCAATTTTTGAGAGGTACTTGGGGATTTTCCTAGTGATTCTGTCATGCACCACTGAATACTGACTGATGGCATTGTTTAAAGTGTCCAATACACTATTGTGAATGAATGATATAACAATCTTTGTCCAGATTGCTGTGACATGCTTCCAAAATTATATGCTTCAAAATCATCATATTGCTCCCATTTAAATTCCATATTGGCAGGAATAAATGAGGTAACTGACAATGACTTACCAGAATATTAGAAGTATTCTTCTGTTGTAGATTCTGAAGGCATGGATAAGATTCTTGGTAGCATGTATACTATCACCTGATCCATATTCTAACTGGCTTCTTTGAGTAAATAAACTGTGAATACTCAGTTGGATTTAAGAAGCAACAAATACTTTGAGGAGGGGATTATACCTCTTACCTGAAAAAGATAAGACGATTTCTGCCTGGTATATGATCTTTCTATCTTGGAAAACATTGATAGGCTCAGCTGCAAAGTGTTCTCGATTATCTGAATCCCTTTCAGTCTGGTTTCAGCTCTAGTATGGATCTGAAACTGCATTGGTCACTTCTGCAGATGAAGGGGGAATGCAGCTCCAGTTATATTGCATCTTTTAGCATCCTTTGATTCCATTGACAATGGTATTCTTCAAGACCACCTGCAGGACTTGGGAAGGCATTGATTTATTGATTTTCTGAGCAGGCAACTGCAGGTATTACTGGGAAATAATGAAACTGCTAGCCACTCCATTATATGGTGCCACAGAGCTTGATTCAACATCTAGGTTGGGCTAAGGATATTTGTTGACTCAGGATAAATATACTGATGAAATCCATGTAGTTTCTAATTATAGCAGTACGATATATAAATATCTTCATTCACCCGAGGTTAGACAGGAAGCACAATGTATGTTCTTAACTGGTACCTGGAGGTGCAATGAATCAAAAACAAACTAAGCCCTGGCAATACCAGTTGCCCAAATATCATTAGGCTTGAAAATGGCCCTTATGGAATGGCTCTTGATGGAAGTGAACTTTCCCTGAAAGAGTAGGCCCACAGTTGGAAGATCCTCTTAATATCCTGACTTATGTTTGTTTAGCAGGTGAAGAATAAGAAAGTTTATTTTTTTTCTGGTAGCCCAATTTGAAATTATCTACCCCCCAATTTATGGATTGCCTCCATAATATATGAGTTGCAAAGATGGTGAACATTCTACCATTTCAATGACTTTTGCAACTGGAATTGCCTGGTGTTTAGTTGTTTTCAATTTATTGTTTTTATGTATATACCATATTTATTTTAATTGGAGCTAGCTAGATTTTGTAGAATTAGATAGATAATTTATAATTATATATCAACTATGCAAATACATGCATAAGCAAGGCATATCCTAATGTGCAACATGATCACAACTTGGAATATTATTTGAAAGCTGAGTTACATTAAAGCTTCATATTGCCTTTCTAAACATATTTTTTAAATGTTAAACACAGAAAAACTGTTTCCCCAAACTTATCTAAAATAAATGCAGTTGGAAAGCCTCAAATCTTAAGTTTATGTTCTTCAGAAATAAATGCATGGGTAAGAAATGTCCTTTCCACTAAATCAATATTAATCTGCAAGGTGACAGGTGTTTAATTCCAACTCAAAACTTTGGAAATACAGTAATTCTCAAAGAAGGCACTGAGATCACTCCATTTAGATTCCAAAGTTTTAGAAATCAGATGTGACTGCTTGAACTGAAAAAAAAAATTGGAATACCGCCAGTTCAATCTGTCTTGATAAAAACAGTGACCATAATGTTGACTCTGCTGCATTCATTGTACTGTAAATTCAATATATTTTTTGCAAGGGACACAGATCTCTGCCAAAGAATCATTTTTAGTCCAAGCATCCAACACAGATGAATTAGCAAAGGTAATGTACACTACTCACTCTTACAAATCCTAGTTATCTAGGTTGTTGTGTTTATAATAAAATAGCAGCAGGGTTATTAAATATAAAAATAAATCACTTCATGAGCATATCCTAAGGTGAGTTCAGCAGTTATCTCAAGCCTCAACAATTTGAATTGGTAAAGCCATCATTTCAGATACACAAAGGTTTCCAATTATTTTTGGGACTACCTGTGTTTACAAATTCTTTCCAAAAGTCCTGTCCACCATATGAAGTGATATTTGTTTTTAAGGGAAGATCCTCCTGTTTTGTTATTTTCAGATTAAAACCTTTTATAGAGTTGGCCCCAGGTGTCGTTTGCTGCATTTCTGGGAAAGCAGTTTTCTTTGTTTCTATTGTTGCTTATCATCCAAATAATATAACCTGGCACAGTCTGCTTTTCCATCCATATCTTAAGATCCTTGTGAATTGAGATCCCTTTAATCTCTTCTGGACTGATTAGCAACTGCTCTGTGGGAGTTAAGGCAGGGAAATGCAATTGGCAAGACCTAGCAGTCTGATAATTGGTTTTTTTTACAATGGAAGAACATTTCAACAGCACTGAGGTTTGGGGATACAAGGTTTGGGGATACGGATTTGATTACAATATAAAATCTGTCTAAAATGAGATTTAAAAAATATAGCTTCATTCAGTCCATCTTACTATATCATTGTCAGAAATAACTGTGATTCTTTACATAACATACATCAAAGCAAAACACTAATAAAATAATTTGAAATGATAATGGTAAGTCATGCTTCATATCATTAAAATAAGACAGCTACTTATAGGTAAAGGACTTAAAAACTGAAAGATATCTATGGATTTTTAACAATTTCTTATATGGAAAAATATAAACTGCTGAAGATGATTAATGGATACCTAGAAACAATCTAAACCATGGGTCTCCAACCTTGGCAACTTTAAGCTTTGCTGGCTGAGGAATTCTGGGAGTTGAAGTCCACAAGTCTTAAAGTTGCCAAGGTTCGAGACCCCTGATCTAAACCATTGTTTATTCAACTAAAAGTACCTTTATAAAATCAAGAGCACTGGGCTTATTTTGTTGGTTATTAAAGAAATATGTTAGAAGTACTATATTATAGGACCCAATTTGGGGTAGTGTTTAAAGATACTGCACTAGAAACCAGGAGCAAATGAGTTCTAATGTAACAGATATGGAAGCTGACTGGTTAACTTTGGCCCAATCACACTCTTAGCCTTAGAAAGAAGACAATGGCAAACCACTTCAAAAAATGCTGTCAAGAATACCTGGATATATGCAGTTGCAGTACATATGCAATACATGGATATATGCAGTTGCCATGAGTCAAAACTAATATGAAAGCAAAGCAGCTCAGCTTTTCTCTTTTACCTGATGTGCCACATAGATATGTTTATACTGAATGTTTCATTCATTTCTATACAGGAATTTGTGTCAAATGTTACATCCCTCCAATTACAAATATCATATGGTGTGAGGGCACAATGGAAGTTAAAATGATGTTGCTGACAAGGAAAAAAAATCAACATAGCCAGAGCCTAAAAAAATCACCAATACAAAACACATCAAATTCAAGGTGGCTTCAAATAAATGGCTTTTATCTGTTATAGAATGTTGTTCAAATATTATGCTGTGAAGCTTGAGGAAAGATGCAGAAAGCTTGGAGTAGTATGAAATATTTGAGCTCTGATGGTTTTTCATAGCTGCATACGCTTGCATGCTTGTTCTTGTCATGTTAGAAGATGAACAGGAGATGGTTGGGAAGAAAAAGAAGCTACCTTCTTTTTCTGCAAAAAACATGCAAAAAGCTTAATATGATTCATAACACCACCACTACTCATTATAGGATTTTTTTTTTTACAATTAAAAGGGAAACTAAATATATAATGCAAATGAAGTGTACATCAAGATATGTTCTGGTGCTTGACTAGGTTCACATACTGTTCTAATGTGAAATGTTAGGCATGTTTGTAGCCTAGTGTAATATGCATTATTTGGTTTAGAGCAGCAGAGCACCATTTTAAACCCTATGTCAAATTGCAAAGCATCTCTGGCTTGCTCTCGAGTTGCCATAGGCAAGGGGGTAGCTAACTGCAAACATTGGCTTTCCTGATGGATAAAATAAAATATATTGTTTGTGAGTAGTTTCTATATTATACCTGGTTTTTGTGTCCAACTCAAGAATATATCTAATTCACAGAGATTCAAGACCATCAAAGCTGAAAAAAAATAGTTTCCATATTAGACAAGGATGCAATGAGGATAAAAATAAGCTATGGCATTTTGCAATATGATTAAATGCATCCACAGACTTCATAAAGTGGTGAGTCCTTGAAATAAGGATGCTGGTTTATTGTCAATTTGTCTTCTTTTAGGAAAAACATGGATGCTCCAAGAGGCCATTAGTAACATTGCAGTGAATTTTGCAAACTGTACCAGGGCACCCATTTTTAAAAATATAATAGATGAAAAACAGTATGAAAATATTGCTGGATTTTATTTATTTAGCCTGTGGCAAGTATATGGACTTAGGTAAAGGTAAAGATTCCCCTCACACATATGTGCTAGTCGTTTCCGACTCTAGGGGGTGGTGCTCATCTCTGTTTCAAAGCCGAAGAGCCAGCGCTTTCCGAAGACGTCTCTGTGGTCATGTGGCTGGCATGACTAAATGCTAAAGGCACAAGGTTACCTTCCCACCAAAGGTGGTCTCTATTTTTCTACTTGCATTCTTTACGTGATTTCGAACTGCTAGGTTGGCAGAAGCTGGGACAAGTAACAGGAGCTCACCCCGTTATGTGGCACTAGGGATTCGAACCACTGAACTGCTGACCTTTCGACATTGTATAGTAGTTCAAATGTTAATGCTGGAAAAAAAGGACCAATGAGAGTTGCTTTGATTTTCAGACAGATACTGTAGATAGCATTATTTGTATCAATTGTCAGCTCAATTTTCTGTTGACATTAAGCAACAGAGCTTTAGATTTCTATAAAAATTGCTAAAGGGCAACATATTTCATAGATCTGACTTGCTTCTAATTTAAGCCACTATTGAAAAAAATGGTTTTAATTTAATTCAAGCTCTCGTTGAATAAAAAATGGACTTCTACTTTAACCATGTTTGAAAAACCGATTTAAAAATCAGTTTCAGATTCAACAGATACAAGGCTGTTGATGAACCTACATGTTTATATGTCATAGTAATGGGGCTATACTCAGTTTCTGGCTGGTTATTTAAATTTATGGTCCTTTTAATGTTTTATGACATACAGGGAAGATGAATACACCAGTATGATCTGTTGTAGACTTCATGGGTTCTAAACATCTGAATAAATAAGAGAAAGAAAGAAGGGGGGGGGGAGGAGAAAGCAGGACACTTTATAATACAGATTCACCTTAGTTCAGGGCTAAAATTACCTGGCCTCATCACTCTATGCAACTCTCACCTCTTATATTCACGGCACACTCCTGTATTTTAGACGTTATCCACGCTGAATCTATGATATAAGGTGTCCAATTATGACCAGAGTGGGATTTGGTCTGAGCACCTAGGATTGATTCATACACATAGCAGCGATAATGGCAGAAACATTATTAAGAATTATTAGGTCCATTAAATAAAGTAGCAGACATTTGATCATGCATGTCTTGAATAAACCTGAATAAACATTCAAGTTTATTTCATCCAGTAATAGTAAGCCATTTCATTTATTAAAAAATTAATGGGATAGCAAAGCGAAAGAAAAAAAAATTGAGACCTGTCCTGTGACTGCTCTACAAGCACAAACATTATTGACAGAGTATTTCTAGCATTTTTAAGCCAACAGTAGAAGCCAGCTGTGGGCAAATTTCTAGCATTATTTACTAACTAGCAAAATGCTTGCAGACCAAGTTATTTTCCATGACAGATTACAATTCATCCAGAGAAGCATGGGGCAGGGGACCCTTCCAATTAATATTTGAATTTGATTTAAAGCCTAAACTTGATCATAGAATTTTTGAATGTGATTTGAATACTAACTAGATTGACATATGCAAACAGAGCAGTGCTGCCAAAGGAAAAGTTCAGGAATCTATTTGCAATGGAAATGAGCAATATGTAGAAAGCAGGCAGTTAGTTTAGCATTCAAGGAAAGGTTTGATATTAGCATCTCTGGAAATCCTTGGAACTGATTAGGGCTACTCAAATGTTTCAAAGGTGCTTTGTTTTTATTGTTTAATATGCTCTTTGTAGAGGATCTCTTGAGGATGGTCTGGGCATTGCAACCAAGTTCATGTTGAAGCAATGTTCCTTCCAAATCCATTTCATGGGGCTTACATGACTTGGGACCAACATGCTTTCAAGACCAACTGTTGTACTTCCACATAGTGTGGCCATCATCAGTGAGACATATTTTGCAACCTCATGGGGGATACAGTTGGTATCTATGGTTAATTCGACTTTTCCTATGGAGGGACATTAGTCTGAAACAAAGTGCCATCGTAGTTAAAGCAAGAGTCTTTTCATTAAAAAGAATTACTGTAACAGCCCTTTTAACTATTTTAAGATATTAATTGTTTTAAAGATTGGTTTACCTGTATATTTTTACCTACATTTGTAAAAATCATTTTGGACCATTAAAGGAACAAACAACATTAAAAACCTCTAGAAATGAATATATTTAATATAAATTGTGAAGCAGCTTCCTGAAGTTGTACATCTTGCAGTGATGTATGTTGCTTTATTAGAATAAACATATGTCTGCCCTTGCACCAGGACCAGATTAAAGCAAACTAATATCGTAAGCACTGCTCAACAACAGGACTCATTAATAGTTCTGGAGAAAATTGGAGGAGGAAGGAGTGTTGGATATGTTTTCTGCCTTGAGCTATTTGTAAAAATAAAATAAAAACCTCTTATGCCATGAGGCAGGGACACTATATCTCATGACATCACTGTTACTCATTCTTCCTTTTGTGTAGGCCCAATAATCAGGAGGCAAGTCATGAAAGTTCAATAGTATTTATTTACATGTTTTCTCTAACAGGAGATCATCAGACAAGCAAGCTTTCTGGTCAGAGCATCAATATATATACAGAAGGCGGAGCAAAAGGTAAGGAGG
>JANHZT010003253.1:133231-148534 GCA_032468215.1 Stegonotus admiraltiensis | reverse complement strand
AGGCTATTGCTTAACGCATTGTAAGCTGCCCTGAGTCTCCGGAGAAGGGCGGCATATAAATCAAAGCAAAGCAAAAAGAAAAAAAGCCTCTGATGATCACGCGGCTCAGCTGGGATCATCAGAGGCTTTTAAAAGCATTTTTTCTGCAACCTCTTAAGGTTGTAGAAAAAATGCTTTTAAAAGAAAAAACAAGTTGGCCATGCCCGCCCAGTCACATTAAACCCCCCTCCCCAGTCACGCCCACAGAACCGGTAGTAACAAATTTTACATTTCACCACTGCCAGGAAGGCTATACAGCCACGGTCATAAAATCACAAGCCGTAGGAGATGACCAGACTGAGCTCAAAGGAAGGGTCAAGTGCATCATAAGTCCTCGTGCCCACAAGAGATCTAAGTCCAGCCAATCTTGAATTCTGTTGGCTCTTATCTGTTGGCAATTTGGTTTGACTGTTAGTAGTTCAGATTCTTGTGGAGAATGTTAGCATGCAATAAACGTGTATTCATTTGAACTGCTTTGACTCCTGATTTCTTGCACTTGATACAAGCTCAGTCCAAAGCTTATTTTACCTGATTGCACTGATTCACTTTTACCCATGTCTTTGAAGTGCCTATATATGTTTGTGCCACAGCTTACTTGTGAAACTTGAAGTAACATATAATGGTTCAGAATATAACCGGATTTCATTAATTTCACTTTTAAAAGTAGACCTGTGAACCCTCAAAGAACCATACAGTGGAATATAATTTATACAGTAGTAGAATATAAGTGTATATCAAATACAATTATGGTACTATGTTTTGTCTACTCTTAAACATTTGTAGAATGAAAAGACAAATCATTTTTTTCCTGGGAAGATTGTTAAATGGTCCAATTGAAATCTGGAATCTGGGTAGTAAATGTCCTTAATCCCAAAAGTAGATATTTATATTTTATCTGTAAACTTGATTTCATAGAGAACTCTAGCTCAATATGTTAAGTGGAATAAAAGAAAGCATGATAAATGCTGTTATTTGCCCAGGAAGACAGATCAAAATGCAAGAAGGAACTTTAGGATCTGGGTGTAAGAAATAGCTCAGTCTTACAAATGTATACACATATGATGTAAACTGTGTCATCCCACCATGACTGTGATAGGTATTTCAACCCTTTAGATATCAGAGAAGTTCTTAGATCTCTGTTTTCAACCTATGCTGAACTTGCCTGATTTGGAACAGTCTCCTAGACTGGCAGATGGTGTATTAGAAGTGCTGAATAGCTTTTTGGAATGTAATAGGTTGAGCATGAAAAAGCTCAAATCCTTGGCAGAATATGTTGATGTCCTAATCATATTCAGCTAAAGATTCACAATAAATTGACTGTATTTCATGCTGAAGGATGCACAGTTGAAAGGTTAGACATGTTGTTTGGAATGCTGCACTTCGGCTGTGTGAATATTACACATGTACCTGCATCTGAAAAGAAGTGGTAAGTGACATATTGGAAGTTATGTTCTCTCTTTAATGTTGATCAGATTTTGACAAGTGGACCACATAGTAGTTATAGAACAAAGAAAAAGAGAGGAAAGAATTTGAGCGGAGAAAAGATGTTAACGCTTCCATTCCATTATCAAGGGAAGTGACAGTGTTATTATACTGTATGTTTTTCAAAGGTTTTTGTGTTAGTGCAGATGAAAGCATTTATGAATAAAAGTTTGATCTCGTAATTTTCCATGGAATAAATTAATTTCATAAAATTGCAAAGTGGGCATCAATTACATTTAATTAGAATAAGAAGTGGACAAGACCTTGCTGCAGCAGGAGATCTTGCAGAAAAATCCATCACCTGAAGATTAGAGAATACGAGGAGAATTGTTCAGCAATTGTTACTGGGCACATGCAGATAATTATCTTGTAAATATTATACTGGTACAATATATACATTATAGTGAAATCTTGGGTCCCAATAAATCATACCAATAATTAAAAAGTCTGAGAAGAGGGACTCATATCAGCTTAGTTGAGTTCTAAATAAAATTGTAAAAGGTGGGAAAGATGGAAACAGTTTTGCTGTAACTTTGAACCATATCCAAAAATCAGATTCTAATCCTGATCAAGATCTTATCTTAAACTAAAATAAATTTGTAATAAAGTTCAATTTCACCATAAATTTGCTTCAAATACATTTAGCTGGGACTTCACTATTACAATATTTTAAAGAAGATTTGCAGTGTAAGTGTAAGTAATAATGACTTACACTTCACCTTACCTGTCCCTGCTTATTTTGTTCATATTTTTCCATTTATTTTTTGGAGACATGAGCTCATCCTTATCAGTGTATACTCTCATTTTGGTAAATTTGCACCAGAAAATATTCTAATCTAATCCAATCTAATTTCATAAGAGATAGGGCTCAATCTCCAGGAAACGCTTCTGACCTGGGCAACACTTACAAAGTCACATCTATTTGATTGAAGAACTGTATCGTACTGAACAGGGTTTCAGCACCATGAATTCTACATCTACATCCCACAAATAACTCATTTAGGAGGTCAGGCTGCATTTCAGAGGTGATTTTGTTTTAGAATAGATTTAGTAGCACATATCAGTTTAAAGTGGCAATGATGCACCTGCTGCTGAAAAGACCATTTCTGAGTTCAGCCCTATTAGTTGTTAATATAGTTGTAAATGTATCATTATTCCTTTCCCCTGAAGGAACAAGCACATGGACTGAAAGTGTTCCTGGACTTGGTCTTTGATATATCAATATTACTCCTATACAATTCTCTAAAATATTTCTACTAGCATTCTTTCATGATGGTTTCACCTCAAATAATTCCAGCAACTTTATTTTAAATCTATACTTTTTATTTATTGTTTTCTAATTTCTACAAAAAAATATAACTGTAAGCAATGCAATAAAATTCAGAGCACAAATAAATGAACAACAATAATTCTTCAATATTTCCCCAATATATTAATATTTTCATAATAATGAACAATTATGATTCCCCTGATTGCCAGAAATAATAAAATCAAAATTAAAGCCTTTGAGAAAGTTTTAATTTCAGCTTGACTAGAACACAGGTGAAAAGTGCAGGTCACATTTTGGCACCAGAACGTCGTCTTTTCAGTGTTTAGCTATGGACATTCTAGCAGCAGTCACCAAAAATATAACTAATTCTTAGGGTAAATATTTGTATTCACCAAAACAAATTGTGGACACATATTAATTCTTTGATTTATAACATTGCCAGTCTCCAAAATCATCTCATACCAGAAGAAAAAGACATGGATACAACTTTCCCCAAAAAATCAAATCAACAATAATTTTAAATTCTTTTTTTTCTATGAGTATCCATTAATAAACATAGTTAAGTCACATCTCTGAATCAAGGAGACATTTTTCAATGCAATACATAGCAAACAATCAAAACTCTTATTGTTTGCTATGTCTCAAAATGTCCATGTCATTAATGTTTCTCTTCTGTTTTACTTCATTCATATTTATCCATTCACTTAATCTACATGATTTTAACTTTAATTTTTTACGTTAAAAATAAGGCCCATATGTTTTATTTTTCAACTCACATCTAAAGTTGGTGTTATACAGTATCTAGCTGGACTTTATTCTAAAGAGTCTATTCCACATAGATCCTGTTCCACCAAATGCCTGCCATTTTCTTGGTATCCAATATAATTTATATGTTAAATTACAATATTTGTGAATAAACTGTTAAATGTAAGATTCAGCGCTTCAGTTTGGGTCTTGAAATGAAGATAGGGAGAAGTAATTTAGAAGTTTTTAAAGTTTTTTAAGCTAAACCTTCTTTGTCAGTTGCCAATATGTACTATTTTGTAGAGAAAACAAGGTACTCATCGATGGGTTGATCTGCGTACAAGTGTCTTATTGTTTATGCCAGGGTGGGAGGTCATTTTTTGTCCTCTCTGAACAGCATTATTTATAGAAAAAAAAAATCCAAAATTGCTACTCCAATGTGGGAGTGTCATCTTGAGGCTGAAAATTTACAACAGACTGCTATGTTCTAAACCCATCAGACTTAGAACAAAAACCTTACTTGGACAGGTTTTTGTTTCAAGTTGCTTGGCAATTATGACCAGGGGGGTGTTTAATTCTTTCTATGTTCATCTTTTAAAGTATTAATTGATTTATTTTCTCAGTTTTATCTTCCTTAGTATTTTACCTATACTTGACCATCTTTGCTATGCTCTTAACTCTCAAGATGTGTGTAATATTTATAACATAGAAAATTTATTGGCACGAGCATTCATACATTTGATATATTTTTACCAAAAAGAAAATGCAGAATATTTTTTTTAAATAATAACTTTATGAGGCTTAACAAAAACTTCACAAATGGGCATTTGCTATTGACTAGCTATTGTCATGGCCAACAGATTTAAATTCTCCCAGGTTTATCTCTGTCTGTGTATGCAGTACAATGGGACTGATAACTGAATATCTTCAAGATTAGATTTCAAAAGAGCAACCATAGCTTATATTGCAAAATTTATTCGTGGTGATGTATGTTATCTTCCAAACACCAGAAATTTTACTATTCCAGAGCATGTAGCTGTTTAAAAAAAAAAAACCTAGTGGGTATTTTATATCTTTTTTCCCCATGCATTAATGTTTACCATACTAAATACCCAATTTGTAGCTGTGTTCCTCATTTGAAACAAGTGGCAAATACATTTACAGAGTTTCTTTTATATATTACTGCTACATTTAAAATATGAGTTTATCTGGATGAAAAAAATTCCTGATGGATTGACTACTAGGAAGTACCGGTAGCAACAAGGAAATACTCTTAGTTCTTGATAGAATTTCACAGCATGATTTTTCATGAACACCCATTAATCAAATTAATGAGGAACAGATTGCTTGCAAGCTGGAGCCTGATCAATCCTTTCTAAAGTGCAGGTCCCTATCAGTGATTCAGTGTCATGTGATGAAAATGGAAAGACGGCAGGCACCAAAGGAAAATGACATTACACATCCAGATGGTATAGGAAGACATTGTTCCATAGAAACTCTGGCAAGGAGGTTTAGTAGTACACATCTTACAAAGTGACATGTGTGACAGTGCTAAAAACAATTTTTGTTTAATCACCTGGAAATTCCTACAACCTCCTCAGCATGGATGGTCAACTGAGGTGGAGTGAACATGAGAACAAAAATCTTCATCAACAAGCATTCATTCTGAATAGCTTCCTTTCCTATGCAACTTTTCCATAGGATTGTTTTCATCAGGCCATCCTACACTCTGGGCAGCTGAATCAAGTGGGCTCTAATCACATGTCCACCCTCACTTTCACTAAATACAATATCCTGCATTTCTTCTGAGGATTCTTTTGAGACTAACTTTCCTGCTTCTTCAAAAGGATTCAGTAGGAAGCCCCCCTCCCCACACAATGAACTCATTTAAAACCCCATCCAAGGGGTCATGACAGAACATAACATGTATCTCTCTCTCTCTCTCTTGCTGAGAGTTTAAGGAAGGAACTATATATATATCAGGGGTGTCAAACTGGTGGCCCGCTGGCTGGGGTATTCTGAGAGTTGAAATCCACATATCTTAAAAGTTACACAGGTTGAGAAACACTGTGCTAGATTATCTCAGCAAACTGTTTCAGGGCCTGCTTATTTGTGGCCAGCACACATTTAAAAACACAAGTGTAAAACTGATTTTTTAAAACTTCTCGATTTGATTATTGCTGTTTTGTAGCTGTCAAGTTGTTTCTGTATTTTATTTATACAGGAGGGCAATTTTTAATTGTTAAATTAACAACAAAGTCCTGAGAAATAAGGTGGAGTTAAGGATCAAATCAACAACAATGAATAAGCCAGCAAATGCACAATATCCCCCTATGCAAGCTATATTCAAAATATTTCATCTTGAGGATCCATCTACTTAAATAATAAACTCTAGAGTCCCAAACTATTTAATATTTGTAACACTTACTGTGGCAGAAGTAAAATATGATGGTTTTAAAAATGTAGTATAAAGAAAATGTACATTGGGAACTTTCATGCATTAATTAACAGAAAAAGAAATAGATGAACATTGAATCTCCCTAGTAATTCATTTTTCCAAATTAGTCCCAACAGGAAACTGAATAATTTCCTTGTTAGAATTAAACAAGGAAATCCCATTATTAGCACAATGCATAGAATTTTATTAAATTATGCAAATTAGTAAAAAAGCAAGCAACACCACTAAGGAAAAACAAATAGCAATCATAAAATATATTATGATATAAGAAAATGCATTTTTCTTTCTAATAAAATGGGAAAGCCTGCTATATCTAACACCTCACATATCAGGAACATTAAGATACTGCAGTACAGTAACAGAAACTTAATGAGTGGAACTAAATATAAGAAGTTGGCTGGGTTAACATTCGCTGGTTGAACGGATGATTCAAGTATCAATACATTATGCTAGATTGATTTCTGTATAGCTTTATAGAATCTAACTTCAATCCCCTTTAGTCTATATGTTATTTGCCCAAAGCCAGCAGTTCAAGAAAACCAACTCAACTTTCTACTAGATAAATGCAATGGTATAGCTAGGTAAGTTTTAAATTTAAATTTATGTACAGACATACACGGGCGCGTGCGCACACACACACACATACACTGAACAATATTCCACTGCAGCATCAATATTAGAAAAAATATTCTGATGTCTCACAAAAATTCCTTCCTTCCTTCCTTCCTTCCTGCCTGCCTGCCTGCCTGCCTGCCTGCCTACCTCTCTGTGTATTCTCTTCAGCTAGGTTATCATAATTTGCCTTCAAGAATAAAAATAACAATTAGATGGAGTTGAAGATAATCAGAAATGCTATTTTTGCCGCCATCCAATGGTCATATGGATTTTTGCTGTTCTGTTCTTTTGGCTTACATACACATTCCTTGTTTAGCCCAAGTATTCCCCTGCTATTTTCAAATTAGAGATATATCACATCACCATTTTCTCATGTGATTTAATATTTCACCCGTGGTGGAGCAGTGGTTAGCATGCAACATTGCAGGCTAATTCTGTTGACTACCAACTGCCAGCAGTTCGGCAGTTCAAGTCTCACCAGCTCATGGTTGACTCAGCCTTCCATCCTTCCAAGGTCAGTAAAATGAGAACCCAGATTGTTGGGGCCAATATGCTGACTCTGTAAACCTCAGAGAGGGCTGTAAAGCACTGTGAAGTGGTATAAAAGTCTAAGTGCTATTAATAACTAGACCATTTAGTCAATATATTTTTCCTGCAAAAGTCCTCAGTTAATTTCAGTTCACCCAATTAATTATAAAGGAGCATGATACTGTTTGCTGATTCAATAACAAATGTTCATTAATGTCATAATTTGGCACTTACTATACAAATAAGATTTAGGTGGATTCTTTTCTGTGTCATTATATGTCAATTTTACTCAAATGTATAATATGATAAGGGGTTTACGTTCAAGGAACTGTCAGGTTGCTTGATACAAGATCTCTCTTAGCTACCAGTCTAACCTAATGTTTCATACACTTCAGTAAGTTGCTTGGCGGATTCAAGCTTCTACCGGATAAGCATATTATCTTGGCAAACCTGCATGGACCTCTCTTCATTGGGACCTGAACTAGTTGTACTTTATGACTATTACAAATCTTAAGTTAATTTTCCTTCAGCATCTGGTAAGCTGACATCATGTTGAGAGACTTGAATAAATGAAAGTTGGCATCTGTTTCCTGCCCTCAGAAAAATATATTTTCTCATCTGTCAGAGAGTTTTGAAATCATCCTTCTACCCAGCTCATAATAATGACTGAGTCAAGAGAAGCCAACCAGCCAGCCAGCCAGGATTTTCCTGGCTTATCATTTTGTCAGGTGCATTCTTGTGTTTCTCTTCACCCTTAAGCTCAACAATATCTCTCCATCCTTCCTTAACAACCAATGCCTGAAGCAATACAAATGTCATTGCCATAGGCAGTCCTTATACCAGAACTCATAAAAAGCTAGCACAGGTAGGCACTGCATTGGTATCTGAGCCAATTCAACAGGAATAATGAAACAGAGGATAAATTAGTATCTTTTCAAGTTTCAGGCATACAAAGAAAACCCAAATGGTAAATTGTGTTATCTGAAATCTTTTCCCAACTTATTTTTTTTTAGCATTATACATTCCATAAAGTGCTTAGAATACCCTTACAGCTTCATAGTATTTTTTTTAAAAGGGGGGATTATCCTGGCCCCCAAGCAGTCATGTATACAAGCACCAAGCCATGGTTTCTATCACTTTTGTTCTAATGAGATATTAAAAATATTATTACCAAGAATATTTTCAGGTCATTGAATGGGCCACCCAAGGGAATGTTTTGTTTTGCTGCATGTATGATATGTGGCCAATTTTAGCACAGAAGTAGGCAATGATTTGGGGCACTTACAGAATGTCAAGTGTATATTGTGGGTTACATGAAATGACTTCACTTTAATGCTTCCATTTCACAAAATAGTTGCCATCATGGTTTTGGCTACTGTGTTTCTCCCAAAATAAGACCCTGTCTTATATTTTTTTGAACCCTGAAATAAGTGCTTGGCCTTATTGCCATGCGCTCAAAAGCCAGATTGGGCTTATTATCAGGCGATGTCTTATTTTGGGGAAAACAGAGTTGCTATATAGTTTCCATTTAGCACAATGGAACTAACCAGTTATTTCCAGTTAGGTTATGTTGTACTGTCCTCTCTAATCCACAATGACAGCCATTTCCAATTTGTTACTTTCCAAATATATTGGGCTCCCCCAAACCTCAGCCTGCACAGTATTTGAATGTCTATGGAGATTCTCAGTCATCTAGGTCATGGTTGTCCCAAAGGTGCTTTTTCAAAAGGGAACTGGACTTTATTTTTTCTTGAGGACTTTTCGCTTCTCATCCAAGAAGTATGATTCAGGTGACCTTGACAGCACATATAAACCCCTGAGGAGCCTCAATGACTCTCAGAGACCTAACCAGATGGAATATAAATCCTTTCATTCCTCAGCATTCAGCCAAGAACTGAGGATGCTTGTTGAGAAGCAAAACATCTTCAAGAAATAATAAAGGAAGTCCAGTTGCCTTTTGAAAAAGCACAAATATTGGGACACAATATTTGAAGAACACCAACTGGGGACCATTGCTTCAGCAGAGTTATCTAATCTGGATTATAAAAACTCAGATGGCCATTCAATGGCAGCAAAAATATGCTGAAAAGTCTTGATGTTGTGCTGCCATCTAGTGACCATGTGGATTTGTGCAGCCCAGATCTGATAGCTTTACTTTACCTGTATTTTGTCAACACAGTTTTGCTCAGAGGCAGAGACAGATTTCTTTTTCCTCTTTTCCTCACCAAAAAAGATAAGTTTTTGTCTTATACACCGGTGCGTCTTATACGCCAAAAAATATGGTAATGCATAAGCTGACATAGGTATTTCATATTGATATATTTTATTTTTAGCTTTTGCACGGCACATCCATGTTAATCAAATCATAAAATGCAATATAACATCCAGTATTAGAATATAATATACACTGCTCAAAAAAATAAAGGGAACACAAAACTATTGTATGTAATGAACAAAGTATTTAATAAGGCTATTTCATTCATTCAGATCTCGGATGTCTTCTACTTGTGTTCCCTTTATTTTTTTGAGCAGTGTATAATAATCCAACAAAAACTGTAACCAGTAATAAGATGTCAAAATATGATAAGAACTACAGTAATAACAATCACAACAAATAAGATCTTTCTAAAACCAATATACTTAAAATTGTAAGAGCTATTTTAGAGATAATATGATAGATACATAATTATAAAATGAACCTATTACGCAGGTAGAAGGCTTGGCATAAGGAACAATAATAAGATTGTTTTTTTGTTTGTTTGTTTCTTGTTTTGCTAACAAAGGCAGTAAAATCAGAGTAGCTACAATCTTATCTCTTCTTCCCTGTGAAAAATGGTTCCTTGCAAATGATGGGTGGGCTACTGCCAAGCACACTGTGGGGAAGCATAAGACTTACTTGGGAAACTGAGCCCAGATCGTTAAGAAGCAGGATTAAATCCACAGGTGAAATGCTACTGGTTCGCTCTAGTTCGGGCGAACCGGTAGTGATAAAAACTACTGGTTGAGGAGAACCGGTAGTAAAAAAAATGCTTTAAAAAGTAAAAAAAAAAAAGGTTCCGACGATCACAGCTGTGCTGTGCAATCTTCAGAACCTTTTTATAAAAAATTTAAAATTTAATTTTTTTTTACTACCAGTTCGGGTGAATAGGTAGTAAAAAATGCTTTAAAAAGGAAAAAAAAAAGTTGTCCACGCCCACCCAGTCACATCATATATATACACACACACCCCAAGCCATGCCCACCAAGCTACACCTTCAGAACCGGTAGCAAAAATTTTTGCATTTCACCACTGCTGGAAACTGCATATTTTACTTCACAAAATTAAGGTTCTTATCATACTTCCATTTAGTATGTTTTGTGTTGTTAGTTAGAAACAGAATTAGAAAGCTGATTTAACATGATATGGCAGTAATGCTATGCTACATTTGTTTTAATCATCCCATGACATCTGTGGCATGATTTATTTATAGCACTCCTGTACTTCTGACATCATACAGTCTCTGGGCACTTTACAATCATATGAATTCCATAAAATCATGAAAGAGTTCCAGCTCTCCAGCAAAACAAACTCCAAAGAACTACAACGTTCTTGAACAGTGAAAAGCTCTATTAAAAAAAGTTCTGACTTGAATTTCATCCGATCTCCTTGAGATAATATGTTCTATAGAGCAGGGGCAAAGCTTAAGTAAGAAGCATTGCCCTTCAGTCTTTTCTGTTCTGATCTTGCTTAGGGGACAAATTCTCAACATGTCCACCCAGGCTGAACATATTCAATGGGCTGTTGCACTTACAGTAGGCCTTGAAGATACCTAGGCACCAGGCTATAAAAGTTGAAACCAGCATTTTGAATTGTAATTTGAAGATTGCTAGGAATCAATGCAATAGCTGCAGAAGTACTGTTACCGATGCCCTCACCCCAAATAAATGGGAAGAGAGTATGTCACATCATGTTAGCCCTCTGAGGCACGCAAGGATAAGAAAGGAGCACAGCAGGAATGATCTTCATTGGATGCAGAAACAAAATTTTGAAAGCCTGCTGAAATTTCTCTTTTCTCTTCTTCTAACCCTATTTTATACCCTGCAAAACCAAGTGTCTTTCTCACGCTTAACACTTTCTCAGGACTGAGTAATCTTTTTTCCTCCCTTAATTGTTCTCTTCCTCTTTCTCAATGTCAGGTCTATAATCCATCACATTTTGCTGCATGACACACCCTTTCCAATACACGACACCTATTGTAAATTAGGACAACACCTCTGTTTTTTTTTCTTCACCTTCTTTGCCTCTGTGAGAGATGGAAGTACAGATAGTCCTCCACTTCTGACCACAACTGAGTCCAGAATTTTATTTAAAGATGTTGTGATTGTAAGCCAAGTTATCATGAGACCAGACTCGATTTTATGATCATTTTTATGATGGTCATCAAGCAAATCATGCGATTGTTAAGCAAACTACGAACTGTTTTTACAATAGTCATTAAGTGAGTTACTGCAATAGTTAAGTGAATCATTAGTTAAATGAATCACATCATTGTAAGACCAAATCCAGCTTATCCAATGGCCATTTTTGCCATTTTTTGCTGGAAAATGGCAAAAAACATTGCAAAACATGATCACATGACTGTAGGACACCAAAACTGGTCGTAAATGTGAATTTATTACCAACCATCCAAAATAAGATTATGGGACTGCAGGAGTGCTTCCACAGTTGTAACTTCAAGGGTGGCTCTTAAGTAACATTTTTGAGTATCATAACTTCTAATTGTTTTTAAGTGACTGATTATAAGTCAAACAAGCCAACATGTTTTTCCTGTTTAGCTTTTCCATTTGTCAGAGAAGGTCCACTGTACCCACTGTCTGGCAGCTCACATTTCACACTCCCTCAGGCAGCTTCAGGGAGCTCCTGAAAGCATCTGCAATCTGACATTAGTGAGCACAAAACAAAGGAAAGAGACAGAATTTATAGTGTCTTGGGAATGCTTTGCAGATTGAACAGGTTGTGGCCTGGCAGGGTTGAATATATGAATGTAAAAAGAGTGATAAGCAGTCATAGAAAGACAACATCCTCCTCTGGCAATACACTAGATAAGAAGCCCTTTAATTTTAAGTTTTAAATATTACTGAGCCGGAGAGAATTGGCAAGCATTGTATTTGTGGTTTGTGTGCTATATTTTAACAGAATACGCTATTTCACTATCCATATACAGGATTTGTTATAGTCTTCTTTCATCTTAGTCTCCAGCACGGAAACAAGAGAATTAGCCAAAGGTCTATCTACATCTTTCTCAAATCTTAAATTCATTTTTAGACCATTAATGCCTTTCTTCAGAACTGATCTAGGAATTAATCCTTTAATTATCTACTTAATTTTTGAGGACATGGTGCAGTAGTGGGTTCCTCTTACCTTTGCTACCGGTTCGGAACCAGGAGCGTGCGGCACTTCTGCGCATGCACAGAGCAGTGGTGGGTTGCTACCGTTTGCACCGGATTGGGCAAACCAGTAGCATGCGTACCCATGAGCGAGCCGGTAGCAACGGGTTTTGAAACCCGCCCCTGGCACAGAGCGTCCATGATGATGTCTGGGCGGGTGGACTGAGCCTCCTGCTGCCACCACTAACAATTTGGCTGAACTGGGGCAAACCAGTAGAAACCCACCACTGACATGGTGACTATAACTTATTTTATTCAGCCCAATTGCCCTCTAGAGGAGAAAGATCACAAAGTTTAGTAGTTTAATTTGCCTACCGTCTTTAAACAAAGGCTTGCTACAGGTATTGGTATGGCTTCATTCAAGTCATCAGAATAGGATAGAGCTGGAAGGGACCTTGGAGATCTTCTAATCCATCCCCCTGACCCATTCAAGCAGGAGACCCTATACCATTTGAGACAAGTGGCTGTCCAATCTCTTCTTAAACACCGTCAGTGATGAAGCACTCACAACTTCTGAAGGCAAACTGTCCCACTGGTTATTATCCTCACTGTTAGGAAGTTTCTTCTTAATTCCAGGTTGTTTCTCTCCTTGATTAGTTTCCATTCATTGTTTCTTGCATGCCCTCTGGTATTTTGGAAAATAAGGTGACTCCCTCTTTTTGCAGCAGCCCCTCAAATACCGGAATACTGCTATGTCATCTCAAGTCCTTCTTTTCTGTAGACTAGCCATACCTAGTTCGTGCAAAAGTTCTTCATATGTTTTAGTATCCAGGCCTTTAATCATCCTAGTTGCTGTTCTCTGCATTTTCCAAAGTCTCAACGTCTTTTTTTGTAATGTGGTGACCAAAACTGGAAGCACTATTCCAGGTGTGGTCATACTAAAATTTTATAAAGTGGTACTAATATTTCATGTGATTTTGATTCTATACTTCTGTTTATACAACCAATGATTGTATTAGTTTTTTTAGCTACTGCCACACACTATTGGCTCATATTGAAGTGATTGTCGACTAGGACTCCAAGGTTCCTCTCACAGTTACTGTTTTTAGCCAGGTTTCACCTAATCTGTACTTGTACCTTTGATTTTTCCTGCAAAACCTTGCTTTCCTCCACATTAAATTTCATGTTATTGGATAGGGCCCATTGTTCAAGTCTGTCAAGATCTTTCTGGATCCTGAGCTTGTCTTCTGGAGTTGGCTATTCCTGCCAGCCTAGTGCCATCTGCAAATTTTATTAGTTCCCCTTTTATTCCCTCATTTAAGTCATTTATGAAGATGTTGAAGAGTACTGGGGTGTACCTAAGAGTACCTAAGATGGAACCTGGTGGTACCCCACTGCTTACTTCCCTCCATGTAGATGTGGTACCATTAAGGACTACTCACTGAGTACAGTTTGTCAGCCAGTTACAAATCCATCTGATGGTGATGCTGTCTATCCCACATTTTTCTAGCTTATCAAGAAGTAGATTGTGGTCTACTTTGTCAAATGCCTTACTGAAATTTAAGTATACTACTGAATGTCCACAGCATTTCGCTTGTCTACTAATTTAGTCACTTTGTCAAAGAATGAAATATGATTGGTTTGGCATGATCTGTTTTTAGCAAAGCCATGCTGGCTTCTATTTATTTGTTTCTAGATGTTCACTGTTTTTTCATTATCTTTTCCAGTATCTTCCCAGGTATTGTCTGCTTTTAATTTATATAAGCACTTAAGATAAGAAGCTAACTTGTGGTCAAATCACCTTAATCTAAATCTGGGTTTTTCAAAATTGTTGGGATTCCATACATTGGGCACTATGATAAAGTTCACCCAAACAGCCAATTTTCTGATTTCAAAGACTCCTCTTTCTCCTTCTTCCCCCTTTTTAATACAGCATGAAAATGTTTGAACATCTCTTGTCTAAGTGAATTGTACATACACAACAGAATATTATCCTTTTTACCTCTATCTTTACAGGCATCGAAAGGTTTCTGAGAGTTAGGGTCCACCTTCAGTCACAGAAACTAACTGGATGACTTTGGGCCAAACTCAACCTAAAATACTTCACAAGGCTAAATGCTATGTCACCTTGAACATATGTACAAGAAGTTGCATATAAATCTAACAAATAAACACGATCTGCTCCAATGGATCTCCCACTTTTTCCAAAGATACTTCTTTGTTCTGGTGACGAAAGCTTCTCCAGTCGTGAAAGAAGTTAACTGGATGGAATCTTTAATAAATCATATGAAAACAAGTTATCAGAGCCCAAAATTTATGATGCTAAGTGAGGCATTTGTTAAGTGAATTTTGCCCCATTTTACAACTTTTCTTGCCACAGTTGCTAAGTGAATCGCTGTGCTTGTTAAAATTAGTAACATGGTTGTTAAGAGAATCTGGCTTCCCCATTAACTTAGCTTGTCAGAAGATTGCAAAAGGGGATCCCCAGGACAATGCAACCATCATAAATATGAGTCAGTTGCCAAGCGTCTGAATTTTGATCACATGACCACGGGGATGCTGTAATGGTTGTAAGTGTGAAAACCGGTCATAAGCAGGGGTGAGATGCTCCAGGTTCGGACTGGATCACCTGATCTGGTAGCAATGGAGGCGGGTGGTTCGGAGAACCGGTAGCAAAAATCCCCCCCCCATGCCCAGCTGAGCCGCACAATCATCATAGGCTTTTTTTTTTAACTTTTAAAAGCATTTTTTCTACAACTTCAGCTGAAAAAATGCTTTTAAAAGTAAAAAAAAAAGCCTC
>JANHZT010003253.1:97006-117426 GCA_032468215.1 Stegonotus admiraltiensis | reverse complement strand
AGATAGATAGATAGATAGATAGATAGATAGATAGATAGATAGATAGATAGATAGATAGATAGATAAAATAAGATGGGTTACAGCCCGGCCGGCCGTCAGTCTACCTCTAACCGACTGAGAAACCGTCACCAAAGCGCTCGGACTCCCGCTTTCCTGTTCCGCCCCGCGTATGATCGCGAGAAAGATCCGGTCACCATAGACTCGCCTAATGGCCAAGCCTCTCTTGAACTCTATACCTTTAACGGTGAAGGAATGCTGCTTCCTTGGCGCCATTTTTAAATTAACTCTATATTTAAAATTAACATTCTAAGGCTGTCTTTCCTTTCAATTTGAACAAAGGTGTATAAAACGTATCGGTCTGCCAACCAGCCATATTTTTTGTGCGGGGGAACAATAACTTCCCTTAAGAAAAATGGAACCGGAAGAGTTCTTTCCTACCGAAGATGTGACTACTCTTCCTTTTTTTTCCTCTTAGGAATCTACATAACGCATGCTCTGCAGAGCTTTGGCTTCTCTCGCTCGCTCGCGCGCGCGCGTCACAAAAGTCCATGCCACGTGAGACGATTTAGTTTCTCGCTTGAGATCGGGAAACCTCGCGATAGCTTATACTGTGCGACGGAGCGTAGGATTCAATAGGGCTCGTCGCTATGACCTCCGCGTTGGAAAACTACATCAACCGTATCCTTCCTTTGCTACAAACACTATAAACGTGGGTGAAAAATACGCGAGTGCTGAAGGGGCGAAGTGGGAATGGGATGGGAAAGTAAAGCGTTGAGGGGCTCCGGTCTAATTTCGCATTTCAGTCTTCGCCATTGTTCCGCGCGCGCGAGGGGATGTTCGGCGGCCTGCAATTGGCTGCAAGGTCTGCCATTCTCTTTTTTTCAGAATCGGCTCCGCTTGGATGGTTCGAGTTCGTGCGAGGGGGCGGGCTTTGCTGTAGAATGAAAGCGACGCCCTGCTGGGCGGTGCAATCGAGTCTGGAGGGTTTCTTGAAAATGGAACAGTAAGAAGTATACGCCTATACAGGCATCACATTTCTGTGAGGAAAAGAGGACATAGTTGCCGAAGCGTTGGTTTTGAACAGGGAAACATCCAGTTTCTTAAAGGGCTCTATATGTAGCATTAGCAAGCGTGAGCTTATCCTTTTCATTTGGCAGGAGCATACACACGTTCACAGAGAGACACAATGTAAGGTCATTCCTTGACATGACTTTTAGGTACTGTTGCTGTGATTACTTCCGATGGTCGAATGATTGTGGTGAGATTTCCTCTTAAACTCATTATTTTCTAAAATGTTTGACTTGTATCAAAAGTGGGCTGTTGTGCTATTTTCCTGCCACTAGCGTTAAAATCTCATTCAGGACTTTTTTGCCCGTTGTGGAAATGGGTGTGATGTCCTTATGATTACAGTATGGATATCTAGATTTGCAGCGTTAACTGTCAACCATTAATTAATTCTAAACCAATTTTTGAGAGAAAAAAGTGTGCAATGATTGGTTATGATGGCCTAGCGGTTAAGATGCTGGGTTTGTTGATCAGAATGTTGGCAGCTTGAGATCCAAGTACTGGGTGATGCTGTGAGCTCCCATTCTTGCTCCACATCCTGCCAACCTAGCAGTTTGAAAGCATGTAAATGCAGGTAGGTAAATAGGTACCATTTCAGAGGGAAAGTAACAGCGTTCCATGTGCCTCACTGTATAGTCATACTGGCCACATGATCATGGAAGTGTCCAGACAATGCTGGCTCCTTTAGCTAGGAAATGAGATGAGCACTGCCTCCTAGATCACACTTGACTGGAAAGGAGAAATCTTACCTTTTTAATTGATTGATGTATAAAAACTCACTGGTAAGCAAAAAACAAAACAAAACACCAAAACAGTCCAGGCCTGGTTTGATGTCAATATATAATTTATTGTTATCCATCTCATTTAAATATGAATTGCTGTTCAGATTTTTAAAGGGTGAAAAATAAAGAATTGTAACAAATATGCTTTACGAATAAAAATGTGATAGATTGCATTTATGTATTTATTTTAGGGCACTCTCAAGGGCTTTGATCAGACAATCAATTTGATTTTGGATGAGAGCCATGAAAGAGTATTCAGTTCTTCACAAGGAGTGGAACAAGTAGTATTAGGATTATACATTGTGAGAGGAGATAATGTGTAAGTTTTATCATTTTGAAGTTAATGTAATTCCAGCTGCAGTTAGGATATGAAATCACCTGTTATTTGAGAGCCTATCTGGAAACAAGGTTATTGGTATCCCTCTAAGCTGTGGTTCCTTAAAGTTTTCCACCCATTTCACCTCCCTTTAGTATAATCTTAAGGTACACACCTCCCTTAAAAATCCAAATCAAATGAACAATTAAAACAATATGGTACAATTAAAGTTTGGGAAAGGTGGATGTATTGTAGCAATGTAATTAAAAGGCTTTCACACCACCCTGGACCCTGTCTACACCTCTCCAAGAGTGGTACCTCACAGTTTGGAAAGCCTGCTTTAAGGCTTTTCATGCTACTCACTGATGAAAATTCACTTTCCTTTGCTCCTTCCAACCACTTGCATACTAATATTTATATAGAATTCCTTTATAATCCAACCTGTATGTGTTGTTTATTCCTCTGTTCATTAATATTACCTCTTGTCTAACTTTCATAACCAGGCTTTATTTCTTAAGCAGCCAAGTCATGCCAAAGTTTGATATTCCCTCTGAACCTTCTGTATGTTTTTTTGAACTTACTTTTGTGTACATGTATATCACTGCAATTCTAAGAGAAAAAAATAATGGCTTATTTTCTTTTTTAACGTCATTTTTGCACAAAATACTTCTCTGTATTGTTGGTGCAAGTTATTGTCTCCAAGGGTTTTTTTATGTGATAATTATTTCAGTACAATGCACATGGGCTAGATATTATATCCTTCTTTTGTAGAATTTCATTAATACTTTTCAGTTTGCTGCAAAGTATGGAAATAATATTAAGTAGAAATAACTATTTTTGTAATAGAATACCATGCAGGTTCTTTTGGTATTTAATTTAAAATATATGTAACTAGAGCAATCAACGTTTCTTTTTCAGAGCTGTAATTGGAGAAATAGATGAAGAAACAGATTCAGCCCTTGACTTGGGAAATATTCGAGCAGAACCTTTGAACTCAGTTGTACATTGAAAGATAAAAGAATAAGGACTGCTTTACAGAATTATTTATATAATGGCATGACTCCTTTTTAAAATTTGCATAATTTGGATCATTTATACTTATTTTTTACTGTTATAGCTTTATGTAAATTAAAGTATACATTTTACTACTGACTCATGTATTTAGAACTCCAACATAGCAATCGGAAAAAGCAACTTTAAAAACTGTTATCTAGAAGAGTTATAGCTAAGAACATAAGGAAATGAAAATTCTAAACTGACACAAAAAGAATATTTTGCTAGGAAAAACATTCAGAAAAAGCAATGATTTTAAAATTGTATCAAATAAATCACATTAAGTACAAGTGTACTTTATAAATAATAAAATATTTTTAATTTCTTAAAAAATGACTGGGCAGTTTGTACCATTGTAATTTATTATGTCATTATAAATAATTGAATGTATTCATGTTAGTGATGATGATTTGCAACATTATGAATGGAACTTCCCTTTCCTCAACCAATTGTTTAGTGTGCAAGATTCTTCTAATCTTCCAGCTGCGATTAGGAGACAGAATTCCACTACCAGCTATCATTCTTCTAATGAATGGAGCCGCTAAAAGTTGTGATACATCTTGGGCCTTTGTGTGTGTGTGTAAGCTTCCTATGTGCTAACATTCAAAATTAATAGAATTTCTAGAAATTGTAAACTTAGGACACACTGTATTACTTGAGCATATTCTATCTCAATGGCGCTGGATACCTTACAGCACCACCCTTGAAAAACTAAAAAATAAACAATAGCCTGAACCATTAGTTCAAGATATAATGCCACCCTGAGTCTCTGGAGAATGGCGGCATATTGAATTTTTTTTTATTTATTTATTTATTTATTTATTTATTTATTTATTTATTTATTTATTTATTTATATATATATATGCCACCCTTCTTCGGAAATTCAGGGCGGCTTACAATGCGTTAAGCAATAGCCTTCATACTTCTGTATATTTATACAAAGTCAGCTTATGAATGAATGAATGTATGAATGAATGAATGAATAAATAAATGAAAGAAAGAAAAAGAAAGGAAAGAAAGAAAGAAAGAAAAAAAATGGTTGAGGTTTGTTATAATCAAATCATCAGTGCATTTTCAGCACTACTTAAAAATACAGATCAAATGTCTCTTGGCACTACTGCTAGAACAGCATATTATCAATATGGGATGCCTAATGCTGAACCTATGTAAAAGTGATTAATAACAGAAGTAGAAATGCCATGTATATGGAATGCATTTGAGGGCATAAAGCAAATATATCAGAAAAACATAGTAACTTACCTGGCAACATGCAAATAAAAGTACAAGAGCAGATCTAGGAAGGACTTTTTTATATACATATAACTACAAACTTAACAATGGCAGTTTTATAAGTCATAGGATAGTGTGGATTTACTAAAGAAAAAATATGGGGGTGGTGAAGAGAACAAACAGGGACCACAAGTCTATAAAGTATTTTCTCTACATACAAGTGCACTGTGCCAGATATGCATCCTATTGAAAAGTTAAGTAATCAAGTCATATCTACAAGTTTGCAGACTTTATTCAAATCATATAGTTTTTCTTTAAAACATCTAGATACTGCTGTCTTGCCTTGGAAACTTGATCTTGGTCTATATTTGATTTTTTTGAAGATCCATCAACTGATCCTACAGGGGAGACTCTAACAGATCCGGCATCAAGTTCAGCTTTAGCTGAAAAAAGAGTATTTTTTACAGGTTTCATATCTGATGAAGTGACAATGGTATCAGAATGCCAATTTTGTCAAATATGAGCATTATTTTTAACTATTTTGCTATGGAAGGAAAAAAAACTTTCTAGCCGCAGTGTATACCTTTGCAAACTATACACATTTTAGAAATAAGGATAACAGTTTTACCCTAAATTATCAATATCTTCTATGCAGAATAAATCATAATGGAACAGTCAAAGGGAATGCTTTGAGATTATTTATAGCAGAAATCAGGCTACAAACTGCAATAAACCAAATAATGTAGACTTTCTGGAATGCTTTTAATTGAGACATTCCAATAGAAGAGAATGTATGTAGCTCAGGATTGAATGTGCAATTCTTGGTGCTCTGAGCTTGCTTGTTTACTTGCAGGCATTTCATTACCCAACTAGGGAACAGCATCAATGCTAGTGAGTGATTTGCTATATTTATGTACAGGGAGCTATATGTACAATACGTATGTGGGTGCACGTGTGAGTGCACACACACACTAAACAAAGCTCCATATTTAGCAGCAGTGATCTTACATAGTTGAGTAATGAAATGTTTACAAGCAAACGACCAAGATCGGAGAACAATGGAGAATTTTCTGTGGTCCAAATATTGGCATGGTTATTTGATGAAAGCACTAAAGTTTATATGTCTTGTAGGAATGTTAAAGTATCATTTTCATATTTTTAGTTTAATTTTACATGTTATTTTTTCTATTTCATTTGGATAATCCAAAATGAAACATGCATATACATTGTTTTAGAAAAAACTTTCCAATGTGCAATAAAATACGTGAATAATATAAGCAACTTCTAACTTAGCTTCAAATTCCATCTCAAAATTGAGTTTGTATGACTTACTTTATTAAAGCAATTCATCCATTATAAATTGGCATACTATGAATGGAACATGTTACACCTCACTTAAATTTTATTAATCTCAATGGAGCTAAATTTACCTTTTATCTATTGAATACATAGCTAATTCTGAATGTTTGAGGCTTTAAAACAGGGGTGTCAAACTCAAGGCCCATGGGCTGGATTCAGCCCGTGACATCCTTAGATCTGGCCTGCAGGGCCAGCCTGAAAATAGCAAAGAACCAGCCCGTGGTGCCTCTGTTAGCAAAAATGGGCCACGGGCAGCCTCCGCACAGCCTGTTTTCAGTTTGACAGCCTCCTGCCGCACCCTGCCAGCCAAAACAGGGCTGGGGGGCAACCCCCGCGCAGCCTGTTTTGGCTGACGGTGCTGCAGGAGGCTGTCCAGGCCAAAAACGGGGCACATGGGGGCTGCCCATGGCCCTCCTGTGCCCCAGTTTGGCCGGCAGGGTGCTGCAAGGAGGTGTCTGTCCCGTCTCCTCCTCCCCACCGGCCAGCCCATGGAGGACAACTATAATGCTGATCTGGCCCTCCAAGAAATCCAGTTTGATACCCCTGCTCTAAAACAATTGCGTATAATATTTCTATGATCTAATAGTATATCTAAAATATTAGATCCTTCCTTTTTCCTTCTATTTATATTACTTCGTATATTATACACTAGAACTATATTTCTATCATGTAGATTAGTTTGTCAGCAGGTAATGGGTTTTATATTTTTATGTTCTAAAAAGTTGCTAAAGGTTTTACTGTGGCCACATTTAAGTTTTAAAACAGGGGTGTCAAACTCGCGTCGTCATGTGATGTATTGGGACTTTTTTCCCCTTCACTAAACAGGGTGGGGGCAGAGCCAGCATGTGACGCATCTGGCCCTGTTCTAAAACATAAATGATGAAGTGCAGTGACTCAAAATTTCAGTATTTGTATCATTTTCTTGGCAGCGGAGGGGTGGGGGTGGGGAAACAAAGCAAACAGCAAAACAAGTTTCAAATTGTCAGCATATAATTTGTTACTTACCTTGGTCCAGTTCTTTTGTGATACTTTTTTCTAATTCCATCTGCATCTGAAATTATATTTAATGTTGAAATATTACTAAGTATAAAATAAAAATACATAAATGCAGTATCAATATGATATTTTAGCAAATTTTACATAGGTTACTCTCTTAGTTCTTTTAAAAAATATATCTCAGCATTCAATTAGCATTGATCTAAACTTTACATCATGAATTAGCGTTAATGGATCAACACTTGCTGATAATATAATATCCAATCAAAGGTAGACTTCACAGCTTAAAATGCAAAATCAAAACGCTTTGACTAAAGAACAAATCTGTCTCTGTGTGTGTATATACATATATGTACACATATGTAATCATAGATAACTAAAGTGTAAACGGAATTTAAAAAAGTATGTAAACTACATATTTTTTATAGGTGCAGCTTCAACATTGGTTGTGATTGCAATTTATATGCACAATCTGCACTTCAAATACACCCATGTATTTTTCTTTGTATGCTTTGTTATTTAGTGTTATATAGTAAAACATTAGGAAAAAGAGACACAATCAATCTACACAGGAGTCTATGTTAGTTTCTGGCAGCACTTTTTCATGCATTGATCACTTCATGTGATTTGTCAGGATAAGGGAAATCTGGTTTCAGAATAATTTCAATCATCTTAGAAACACTGGCAAATATCCTGTAGAGAATAACTGAAGAACCAGTGGAACCAGTACTTGCCATGGGGCTAAAAAGAAAGGGGTATTCCTCACTAGGCTTTGGAGTTTACTTTATTTTCACGTGGATTAGTTTATTTTTCCATTAGCTCACATAACATTACACAAAATAAAGTACTTCATGGAGCTGCAGTTTTTGCCGCTGGTTGCGCATTTAGGTATCGAAAAGTCATCTGAATAGCAGCTCATCTTTCTGGCCTATGCGGGGACTGAACAACCTTAGCACCGGATCTTCAAAGGAATATCTTGTTTTTAAATGAGTTAATATGGAATCCACTACAATATCTTCCTACTGTTGGATGAAAACTAGGAAAGTTTTTTAGGTACCTAAGAATATAAACAGTGCCCGGCTGGATTGATCCATGGCCCATCTAATTCCACTATCTGTTCTCATAGTGGTGAACCAACTGCACAAGGAAATGCACTAGTCTGCCTGCAGATGGCCTTCAAAGACAATACTGCCATCAAAAGTAATAGACATTGGTCCTCTGATTTCCATGAATTGGTCCAATCCTTTATTGAAGCCGGATCTGCTAGTAGGCAGCACCACATCTCATAGTACCAGCACCACATTATCAGTGAATAAGACCAATAATGGGTTGAAGGAAGGTAAACTGCAGTCTAAGCTAGACAAGAGAAGGCAAATTAACTAATATGAATTTGGCATATTGGATGCTGTTATTCTTTGAAAACTTACAACTTGGGTCCAAGATTACCCAGACTCTTAAAAACTAAGAATGCACTTGTACAGATAAGATTACCGTATCATTCTGAAGAGACGCCTGATCTGGTCATGATGAAACATGCCATAGTTATATCCTATATGGTCTTATTATGATATGCACCAATAAATAAGAATACTGGTTATGACTTAATAAAAGTGTGTTCAGACAAAGCTAAAGCTATATTCTCCTGCATTTGAATTTACCCAAATATTAAAAACACTTCTGTCTTGGCATCATTACAAATTATTTGGTTAATGTGAAATTTTAGAATACCAAGGTAACTTTCCCTTTGTTTTATTTCTGACAATAGACAAATATATTTTTATTTAGGCAAATATTCTGTATTTAGAGAGCCAGTTTGTTGTAGTTCTTAACCTGAGAGACTGTGAGTTCTAGTCCCAACTGAGACACAAAGCCAGCTCAGTTACTATAGGCCTCTCTCTCAGCCTAAGGAAGGAGGAAATGGTAAATCACTTCTGAAATCTTGCCAAAAAGCCTGCAGGGACCAGTCCAGATAGTCACCAGGAGTCAACACTGATTCAAAGGCACAATTTTATTTATTTATCAATATAGATATTCTATATTTAAGCTGCTTTGTCTACTATGATGGGTTTTAATTAGGCACTAAGTTTTATTATTTTTAATTTATTATTAATAGTTGTTAACCACAATGATAGACAATATATAACTCCAATAAATACTTTTCCTGGCTTTTTTCCAATTTATAATTTTGTTGATTTTTATTTATTTATTTGTATCCCATCTTTATTATTTTTAGAAATAATTCCAGATGGCAAACATCCAGCACACCTTCTCAGAAAGACTGTCCAGAAAGAGAAAGAAACCAACATTTGCAATCTAACTTAATGTTACCTACAATTCTTCTTCAGTTCTTAATAAATTTAGCTGCTCAGTCTTGTTTATTCAGTCATTATGCTTACCTCCTGAAATATATCTATAATAAAAAGAAACTTTACAAATAATAATAATTTATTACATTTATATGCCGCCTAATTCTCAGAAACTTTGAAATATTTAGAAAGTCAAATAAAAATATTTATGGCCCTTTATAGTTGTTTCTATGAGGACCGGGAGGACAGAACATAGCGGAGGAAGTATAGCAGACATGCTAATAGCGCTGTTACATATCTTTTAAAATCCTTCCTAGAATTCTGATTTTGAGTCATTGCTTTCTGCTAATTTTTTAAAAAATGCTTATGTAGAATGAAAATAAATTTAGAAAGTTGTAAATCTGGGAAAATTGCTATCTGTGCTTCAAGGGAGATAAGAGTGTAACTGCTTTCCCTGTAGATCAAGGGTGTCAAACTCGTATCATCACATTGTCGTAACGTAACGTAGTAAGACTTTCCCCCCCTTTGCTAAAATGGGGGTGGGCATGGCCAGCCCATGACGCATCCGGGTTGTAGGCCGTGAGTTTGACACCCCTGCTGTAGATGGTCATGATTAAAATAATCCTTTCAGGTGCTGAGTCATGAGACAAAGTCAAAAGTCATCTAATTGCTCTGTAATTCTTGAGTATGTGTGGCATAGAAAACTGAACTATGGAAACAGCTGAAAGTCCAAGAAGGTTGAAGATGTCTGTGATATTTCTACAACAGATATGTTTCACTAAAATAACTTTAGTTTTGGTAAATTTGCATAGGAAACTAGCCATAAAAATTTATCAGGAATATAGTTCCATAGATCTCAATATTACAGCCATGTTCTCAAATCATATTGATTTGCAATTTAGATTATTGTGGAACTATGAATAAGTGAATTCCTAATTAGAAAGTTAATACTGAATTACTAAAATGACTGTAATTTTCAATTACTCTAAATATAGTAAAACACATTAAATTACATAAATATGTTGTAGTGGGTTATTTGTTACTATTTTACTCATATCTGTAATTTTCACTGTGTTATTTTCTTACAGTGTAATGTGCAGTATGTAACTAATCAGACACAGAATAATATAATAGCTCAGCACAAGAAATTACATGGTATTCAGCAATACTGACTACACACCTTGTTAAGTTTCTGGTTGCAGAGAAGAGAAGGGAGAATTAGATTTTTGTTCAAGGAGCTGAAGAAGTAAAGAGCAAGCCATAAGTGTATGGTTTTTGATGACAGAAATTAAAGTGACTAATCTACAAAGGAGTATCAGAAAAGAGAAAAGTTATGCGAAAAGAAATGGTAAACTACTTTGGAGGAGCCAATAATGCACACTTAATGTAAGTCCAAGATAATTCAATGTGACTTATTTCTAAATAAACATGTACAGTGTATCATCTGTCTGCTCTACCTAGAAAGCTGACTTCACAACACATTATTCAAACTGGTCCTAATTAAAAGTAATAAAATATGTTAATCAAGATCATTGTTAACTATTTCAAACTTCAATGACATTAAAACATGGCTAACCTCTTCTAGATCCTAGCTAGAATTTCTACCTAGAAATATGCAACAATAAATTAATAACTCTAAAGTCTTTGAATATTTTATTATCTTTCAAACGCCAACAGTTCAGCAATAATTTGCTATAAATTGATACAAGGTTAAAGAGCTATGGAAAGAGGAACAAAGCAAAACTTTTTCTAAACCAAAACTTTTTCTAAATTATTACTTAAATGGTATAAAAAGCAAAAGAACTTATATAAGTAATACATAGTTTGCAATGTATTAATGTTTACGGTAGTTTTTCATTGTTTATTAAAATCTGCATTCTGACAAAAATGTTACGGATAAACCAGGAAATGAAACCTATAAGGAAATTGGAAATATAATTTAGCATATAATCTTGAAGTTTCATATATAAATGTAAATGAAATCAATTAATCAAAAGTCTGCACCTCAATGTACTTAATGTACAGGCATACAGATTTATGCAGAAAGAAATTCTGCTATTTTTTTAAAGAATCACCTAAACTGAACTTTTATGAATTTTCCTCTATGGACTGGATCCAGCTTTGCTGTAGCTGTATAGAACTGGGTGTGTTCATGCCTCTCCTCCCATAACAGTTTATTCTCTTGTGTGAAATTATCAGACTTGCTGACTAAATAGACAGAAACATCTGTGGTATAAATTTTATGACCCTTTATATTCTGGCCTGACCCCATTCAGCAGGGCCCTTTGATTTCTGTATAGTATTCTGTGGAACTGTCATGAGAAGTAGACAGCAAAGTTGCAATTTATGATCCTAAATTACTGTCAAATTTGTTGTCCCTTGAGGTTAGTGTTACAATGACTTTTTACAACCTACCAAAAACATAACTGTAAAAGACAGACTAGAAATAAAAGTTAAAATAACTTAAATAAGTAAGTTAAAATAAGCAAAAAAATGGCAAGAGAACAGCTGTCTGATCTTGATGAATACAAATCACCAGGACCTGATGGATTGCGTCCCAGAGTTCTAAAGGAGCTGGCAGATGTCATCTCAGACCCACTGCACCACATCTTTCAAAAATCCTGGAGTACCAGGGAACTACCAGAGGACTAGAAAAGAGCGGATGTGGTTCCCATCTTTCAAAAAAAAAAAAGGGGGGGGGGAGGGGGGAACCACCCCAGACCCAGGAAACGACAGACGGATCATCCTAACATCAATACCTGGGAAGATACTGGAATAGATTTTAAAAAAAACACCAGATCTGCCAACATCTAGAAAAGAGTAAAGTAATAACTAGAAGTCAGCATGGGTTTGTTAAAAACAGATCATGCCAAACCAATCGTATTTCATTCTTCAACATAGTGACTAAATTAGCAGACCAGTGAAATACTGTGGACATAATATACTTAGACTTCAGCAAGGCATTTGACAAAGTAGACCACAACCTACTTCTTGGAAAGCTAGAAAAAAGTGGGATAGATAGCATCACCATTAGATGGATTTTTAACTGGCTGACAAACTGTACTCAGTGAGTAGTACGTGTACATGGAGGGAAGTAAGCAGTAGGGTACCACAAGATTCCGTCTTAGGCCCAATCTCTTTAACATCTTCATAAACGACTTAGATGAGGGAATAGAAGGGGAATTTACCAAATCTGCGGATGATTCTAAGCTGGCAGGAATAGCCAACACTTTAGATGATAGGCTCAAGATCCAGTTGGATCTTGACAGACTTGAACACTGGGCCCTATCTAACAAAATGAACTTGAATGCAGAGAAAAGTAATGTCTTACACTTAGGCAAGAAAAACCAAAAGTACACATATAGACTGGGTGAAACCAGGCTTAAAAGCAGTAACTGTGAGAGAGTAGACAACCAATTAAATATGAGCCAGCAATGTGCAACAGCAGCCAAAATAAACCAATGCAATCATAAATTACATTAACAGAGGGATACAATCAAGATCAAGTGAGGTACTAATACCATTCTATAAAGCCTTAGTAAGACCACACCTAGAATGCATCCAGTTTTGGTCACCACCCTATAAAAAAGATGTTGAGACCAGTGGTGAAATCTAAAGTTTGTTACTACCGGTTATGTGGGCGTGGCTTGGGGGGGTAATATGACTTGGTGGGCGTGGCCAATTTTTTTTTTTACTTTTAAAACAATTTTTTACATGTAAAACCATGTAAAAATGCTTTCAAAAGGCTCTGATGATTCCAGCTAGGATCGCCAGAGCTTGGATCGTCAGAGCTTGGATCGTCAGAGCCATTTAAAAGAAAAAAAAGGCTCTGATGATTGTGCCGCTCAGCTGGGAATGGGGGGCAGGGGCAGGGATTTTTGCTACTGGTTCTCCGAACTGCCCGTCGCCATCTCTACCTACTCGCCTGAGCTGGTCCAAACTCTAGAAGAAGTGAGACTATAGAAAAAGTGCAGAGAAGAGCAACCAAAATGATTAGGGGACTGGAGGCTAAAACATATGATGAATGGTTGTAAGTACTCAGCATGGCTAGTCTAGTGAAAAGAAGGACCAGGGGAGCCATGATAGCAGTGTTCCAATATTTGAGGGGCTGCCACAGAGAGAAGGGGATCAAGCTATTTTCCAAACACCTGAAGACCAGACAAGGAATAATGGATGGAAACTGATCAAGGAGAGATTCAACCTAGAAATAAGGAGAATTTTTCTGACAATGAGAACAATCAACCAATGGAACAGCTTGCCTTCAGAAGTTGTGGAAGCTTCATCACTGGAAGCTTTCAATTTGTCAGAAATGGTGTAAAGTCTCCTGCTTGGGTGGGCAGTTGGACTAGATCACCAACAAGGTCCCTTCCAACTCTGTTATTCTAGCTTTGGAGCTGGTATTAAACTGTTTTACTAAATGCAATGGAAGCAAAACTATTAATAATATAAATAAAGCTCAGAATAGAACTGAGAAAAATGCTTCTTTTTCTCTCTGCCATCCTGTGAGTATATATGCGGCAGAAATTTGGACAAGATAATCTACAGATTTCCCCAAAATTCAAAGGAAATTTATTCTATCAAATGAACACATATGTAATTACAAAAATAACAGTGCATTTTTCCTATTTTCTTTCAACCTAAAAATCATGGTTACATATTAGTCTGACATTCCAGATTGCATGAAACAGAAAACTATGTTTTGATCTAATTATTTCCTAACTTAAAGAAAAAAGAACATTGCATGTGTGTATGAGAAAGGTTCACATAACTTAGTAAATTAAGGCAAGGTTAGGTGAATACACTTGGTATTTACAGGGAAACAATTGTATTCAATTACTGAACACAATCTTTCTTATAGATCAGTTTTTAATTTGAGAATTGCTATGTTCTGTTATATATATGCCTCAATGCACTGAATCTCAAGGCACTTTAATGGCAGAAACTTGGGAACTTTACATTAAACTATCATTGTATTTTTAAGAATTTCTTTCAGCCAAAATTAATTTGGTAATAAGGTGAATTCAGCAAACATGGATTTAACCCCCCTTTTAAATATATATATATATCTATATATATAAAAATATGTAATGAATTTTTAAAAAAAATTACTAACCTACTTGCTTTTTCTCTCCCTCTTTACAAGCCTTATTCTCATTCTGCCTCCTTCCACTTCCAGTTTCTTCCTCACTCATGTCTAGTTTTTCTTTACCTTCTCTGTCTCTCTTTACAGGTTTCTTTAAAACAAAGTAAGAAGCTTATCTATTTTGTCTACCCTAATAGCAAGTATTCTTTCCATCATCTACTTCTTTTGCATTATTTACTGTTTTCACGTTTTTCGTTATGTATTAGTGTTTGGCTCATTTGGAGTACCTTTCTTTTATGACAGATTGCTTACCTGTAATGAACATTGTCAAGGGGTCAAATGACTTCACAAAACATGTTGAATAGGTTTATAACACTATGTATACACATCTCAATGTCTTCCTGTCCAAATTGTATAGACCAGTGGTAGTCAACCTGGTCCCTACCGCCCACTAGTGGGCGTTCCAGCTTTCATGGTGTGTGGTTAGAAAATTTTACTACTAACAAAGATACAAAAGTGGGCGGTAGGTATAAAAAGGTTGACTACCTCTGGTATAGACTGAAAATTAATAGGTGACTACTTATTACTAGGTTATTAATATTTTTGAAGTTTGTTTCAAGTTAAAAAAAGAAAGAAAATGCTTTCCATAAAGTAATTCACTTGGCAGAATTACCATAAATAAGCAGTTGCTTATTTATCTGAAGCAATATGCTACCCTTATCAAATTAAGATTTCATTGTATTGTTATTGAGGTGGTTACTACCAAATACCTGGGGAAAAATATTGGTATATATATCCTTATATAGCATTGTATCATTCTGTCAGTCAAGGCAGCTTCTGAGAAGAAAAATGCCCATCACTGAAGAATACAAAAATGTCCTCTTAAAGTTACATACATAGAATTGTGCTCCATTTTTCTTCATTTCACCAAGATTAAATTGCCTCAATTTGAATGCAATAATTTGGTTCTGTGTACTTAAATAACAAGAATTAAGATCCACATGTGTAGCATTCAAATTACTTTATTGTATTCTGCCTATAATACAGGAATCTCCCCAGACTGCTTCATAAATAAAGTTCTATGGAGCTAGGGAAGGGGGGTGAGATCTGGATCTCTTGCAGCTGCTCAATGATTCAAGGCAAATTCCCCACTTGAGTCCTCCTCCCTGCTTGGCTGAGCATTTCCCAACACATTTTACTCAAACCTTCTGCAGGACTATCTTCAGCTATCTTCATACCTTCTGCAGGACTATCTGGTGAAAATGCTGCACAGAGGATTGAAGACTAGAAAGTATCCCTACCTGATGAGCAGGGAAAGGGGAGAGGGATGCGTAAACAACAGTCCATTACATTTAAAGTCTCCTGACTTTACATTCTATATTGTATTTTGTGGGAAAGGAGCTGAATAGGAAGCTTTAAGAAGTAGCAGAAAAAATGTTCATATCAATCCAGTACCACATACCCAAATCTGAATCCAGCATCATCACCATTGTCTATCCATTTCAGGATGAAGGCTAGTTCCACGTTTCCAATCAATACTGTGTGTGCTTTCTTTTGCCAATTGGGCCCACAATACTTGCTGATATCATTGATCCATCTTGCTTTAGATCTTTTTCGTGGATGCATTTTAATCAAGTGGGATCCATTCTATGACTGCCTTGGTCCACCTGCCATCATCAGTTCTTCTTCCTATGTGATCAGCCCATTTCCATTTCAATTCTTTTACTCTCTTGATGATATTGTATACTTTTGTTTGTTCTCTAATCCATGTCCAGGTCTTTCTATCTTGTCTTGTCTTGCTGAACATATACTTTTCCATGGCTCTTTGCGCCACTTGTAGTTTTTGTATCGATTGTGAGGTTAGTGCCCATGTTTCACTGGCATATGTTAGAGCAGGTAGCACACACTGATCGAAAACTTTTCTCATCAGGCATAGGGGGAGGTTGTTCTTGAAAATTATACTCAGCTTGCCTAATGCCTGCCAACCACATTTAACATGCCGTTCAATTTTCTTTATTATATCGCTTTGCACTGAGTCCATTGGCCAAGGTATATGTAGTGGTCTACTACATCTAGTTCTTCTCTAGATATAAAATGTTTTCTTTCCTTGGTGAATTTATTAAACATAACCTGGCTCTTTTTTAGGTTTATTTTTAAGCCAAATGGTCCTTCTGTATTGTGCAGCTCTTGTATGTGTCTTTGTTTTGGGTCTTGTGAGAAGAGATCATCTGCAAATCTTAAGTGATTTAAATAGGCGCCATTGATTTTTATTCCATCTTTTGCCCAGTCTAGTTTGTGAATTTGATTCCAATCCAGTGTTTATATAAACACTGCTGTATTGCTCTATTTTGTAGAACTATTCATTTTTAAAACTGATATAGTACTTTGACATTTAGAAGATTTATGCAAATTAATTAAACAGCTAAAATGAAGAATATGTGCTTATGTAAAATAAAGGGAAAAAAATCAAATTCACATTCTCTTTAATTTCTCATGGATATTGAAGAATAATTATTTTCTTTTTATTTTTGCACCTTATCCTTCTTCCTCACTTGTCGGTGGGGCCAAGAGAAAGAAGGGGTGGCGTGGGGAAGCGCTCTCCTCCCCTGGCTGAGCGCTGAGCACAAAAGCCCAGTGGAGTGTGTGTGTGTGGCTGGCTCAACAGAAGTGCACCATTGGCGAGTTGGATGCCCGCCTCTCACAGCTGTCCCACTGTTCAGCACCTCCAGACGCGAGCTGACGCCTTTGAACTGCGCCGTGCCTTTGAGGAAGCTGGGCAATGATGGCTGGGGCCATGGGGGGGGCGGGGAGGCAGCGGAGGTGTCAGGGCTGCTTCTCCCACCTCCTAAGCAAGCCAGGCCTGGAGAAGTGCGAAGAGTTGCAGGCCAAGTGCTGGAGGGTCAGAAGGCACGCTCCCACGTCGCCCCAACATGCCAGTGCATGCTCCTCTGTTCCGAAGTGGGATTGGGGGGTGGTGGTAGGGAGCAGGGTGAAGGGTAGGGGGGTTCTAGGAGAAGCCCGGCTGGATTTTCTTTTGGCATGGGGCAGGGGGAAGACCCAATAAAAATCCAATTTCCCCCAATAAATGGGAAAAATAAAGGCCCAGTGGTCAAGGGTCCCAAAAGGGGGGTGGGGTCTGTTTGTCAGAGGATTGGAGAGGAAATCAGATGAAATCTGGGTGGGAGGCTATTCAGAGGGATCTGCCTGGGTCTCTTCTTCCCTCCCCCTTAGATTCCCCCCTCTCGGCTTTCTTCCCTAGCCTTGTTTTAAGGGGAGGGGGAAGCTAGATGGGACAATAGTAGCTAAAAGGCTGTGAGGGGGGTTAGGATTTATTAAACACAGGGATGGGGAAAAGATGCCATTCCTTTCCCAAGGACCCAGGGAAAGTGGAATAAAAATAGGTGTGTGTGTGTGTGTGTGTGTGTGTTTGTGTAAATAACAGCCTGGGATAGTTTCAGCCACAAACAACAGCTGCTGTTATTTTTTCTGAGAGCTTCTAAGCTACACAGCATTCTTTAATAAATACTAACAATAATGAACCATAACATGCAGGATTAAAGGAAGGAAGGTGAAATCAGAGGAGGGAGGAAGGATGTGATGACCCTCCAGAGGCTACTGCACTACATTCCCATCATTCCTGAGTTGTGCTGTTAAAGTGATTGAAATTCCTCACAAAACCTCATTATTCAGGTTAAATTGCCATGTTGGCACTTTATGATAAATAAGTGGGTTTTGGGTTGCAGTTTGGGCATTTGGTCCCTAAAAGGTTCACCATCACTGGCTTAGAACATACTAAGCACAATAAAAAAAATTCCACAATGTAATAAAACGTGAAAAGCTGTATTATTATCTCTTCCATTTTTTGTTTAAATTATATTATGTGGCAAAAGTTCCATTCTTAAGGCACAAATTAGCATATTTTAAATGTCAATGGCAAACTTTCATACCTTTATAAAGGTAGTAACTGTGCTATAACAAAAATAGAAAAAAATTCTACTTTACAGCCACATAATTTACTGAACATCGCATTGAAGCCATGCTTTAAAAATAAGCAGCTTTTTAGAGTAGTAATATATTTAATATATCTATCACAAGTTTTCATCTTTAAATGATTATTAAACAGAATGTCCTCAATTCATAAAAGGTCTAATAATTTATTTTTAAGGAAATATGAATAGTAGGCATGGGACAATCAACTGATAGAAAGGAAAATAATAAAAAGACAAGGAAAAAGCAAAATGATAAAACAAAATATTTTGAAAAGCATCACATAGAAACTATATACCTACAAGAAAACCACATAGAAGCGAAATTGCTTTATTTTGGTCTTCAGTATCTTTAATATCTTGATTAATAGGCAACATCATTCAAACAGTTAGCAATTTCACTGCATCTGTCCAGTCTGCTCCACAAGCCCCCAATTTTGAAATAAAGTTTGTTTCAGTATGTTGTATACTATCTTTGTATATTGGGTGAGGGAAGGTCCTAGACCTTCAGGCTCCCACCTTTGGCCACGCCTCCTTCACCACCACCACCCCGGCCTCAGCCCACTTACAACCATCTTTCCTCGTCCACCCCCCGGCCATTTGCCCTGGCCAATGGGCCTCTGGCCCTCCGCCTCGCGCCCTTTGGCCCGGCCCATTTGCCAACACACTGTTTGTCCCAGGCCTTTGGCCATGCAGGACAATTAGCTGCCACCCAATTGGGTGCGATGGACAAGAGGCAATTGGAGAGGCTGTAGGGTTATGGGGAAGGTGCAGCAGCAGAACGGCAGTGGCGCACAACTTCAACCATGGGAGAAAGCAGATTCTGACATGGGGGGTGTGGTGCGGCAGCGGAACGGCAGTAGCGCATGGCTTCAGGCACGGGGGAAAGCAGCTTCTGGTATAGAGTGGGAGGCAGTTCGGTGTTGGGCAGGCAGAATCAGGTACAGGGTGGCGTGAGGCTGGAGTCCTTGAGCAGGGAGGCTAGAAGGGAGGGTGGGAAAAGGAAAAGGAAGGCGCTATTCCACAGGTTCTTTTTTTTAAGCTGTCAGCGGCTCCAGGCAGACTGGACAACTGGCAGGCAGCAGTGGGGCTTCCCATTTTGACCCCTAAAGGGAGGGAGGGAGAGTGGAAAGAAAGGAAGGGAGGGAGGGAGGGGAGGGAGATCGCATTGCGCCCTGCCCCCCAACTCCTGTCCCCTGTCCCGTGGAAGGCTGCAAGAAATTCCCATCTCAGCTTCTCTCGTCTCTCTCATACTTTTCCTCCCCAATGTCACAGCCTGCCTCTATGTCTTCCCCCTCACTGTCCCTCTTGCAGCCTTTTGTGGTGATTAATTTTTCTTTTTTTCGGTCTATTTTCTTTTGGAATAAACCCTACGTGTCAAGATCCAGCTGCTGCCAAGGTCCCACCCAGCACCCCAGAGATCCCTGTCGCCAGACACCATACCCAGGCCCTCAGCTATCTATCCTTCCTTCCTTGCTTGCTTCCTTTCCACTCTCCTTCCCTCCCTTGAGGGGTCAAAATGGAAAGGCCCCCGCCCACCACTGCCTGCCTGTTTTCTGCTCTGCCTGGAGCCGCTGAGAGGTTAAAAAAAAAAAAGACCCTTCCCTTCCATTGCCTCTGCTCATGGACTCTGGCCTTCTGCCCCACGCCACCCTGTAATTAATCCTACCTGCCTGACACTGAAAATGCAGTTGGCTTAGGATTTCCGGTTGAACTTCTGGTGCCTTCGGAAGCGAGATTCGCAACCTCTGCAGGTCCGTTCCGAGTTCTCCCTGTCAGGGGCTTCATTTGACGCCATAGCCACCCTGTAGGGGTGGTGAAGCAAAGGGGGACGACCTTGCAGGTTGAGGGGAGCTGCATCTCCGCTCCCTGACTTGGAAAACCCCCTCATCTGAAGACTAGGAGCAGCGGCAGTTAAAATGGCTGCCATGAAGCCAGAGAACAGCCAGAAACCATAGGTTTGTACAGGAGCAGAGAAACGGTGAATGGTGTGTTGTCTGGGTAAGAAAAGATTTACAGCTGAAGCCGGACCCCCCATAAATTTAAGGGGAATATCTTTTAGAACAATTTGTTATAGCGGCATGTAACTATTATGAAAAAGCATATTGGAAATTTAAAGAAGTAAATATTTGTTTAAAAAGAAAATTAAGTTGGAAATGAAATCCGCAAAAGGCGTGATATTAAGAAGGCATATTAAGATGCTGGAACTATAAACCTACCTTTTCTTCAAATAATTTGCCATA
>JANHZT010003253.1:62445-77783 GCA_032468215.1 Stegonotus admiraltiensis | reverse complement strand
AATTCCTAAGACAGCTTGGCTGTCTTAGGAATTCTGGGAGTTGAAGTCCACAGGGTGTGAAAGAGTCAAATTTGCCTACCACTGTTCTAGGAGATCAAACAAATTTATGTTGGATAAAAGTTATCAATCAACAGATAACACTCAGAATATCTAAACATTACTTCAGAAATGGGCACATTACGTCTCTCATGAGTTCCTAAGAGAGACGATGTGGAAGGTGTTGCTACACATGCATCCTCATTGTGGCTTTCCAATCATTCATCAAACACACTGAGAACAAAAATCTGGTAGCTTTTGACTAAACAATAATTACTTTTCATTCTAATAGAGCATAACAGATGTGTGATAATATGACAACTATGTATTTTCTTTTCAAAATAGTATGCTCCTTTCAAATTTTCTTAATTTTAATCAAGCTTAGTCTACCATAGAGATCATTTAAAGAGAAAAGGTTTATAGAATCTTAAAAAACCCTCTCAATTTCTTAACCAAAATTTAATTAAAAATCACATTTATTAAGTTTATTTATAAGCCACACTTCTATAGCCACCCACCTCATAGTCTGTCTATAGAACTGGAGAGAGAATTGAACTAACAAAAATAAGAAAAAAAATCCATACTGTTCCTTTTTCTTTAATGTTTATGTACTGTAAAATGTGTTCCTTGCAGATTATGCTCACAAAGTTTTAAATCTAGTTAGTTCACAATTTACGGCCACTCATTCAGCAATGGGTTGATGTTACCCTGGTGATAAATGAAAGTCTTATAACCCATGACTGAATTTATGGCCATCACAGTGCCCTATGTGATTGTAATCTGAGTACTTGACAACCTGTTCACAGAAGAAGTTGACAGGGAAAGTTGTAAACCACCATCATCTGCTAGGACAACTCTTTCTAATCTCTTGGGGCTGGCTGAAAAAAATCCATGCAGAAATCCAAGTAGGATTTTCAGCCACAGAGCGAAAAGGCTTCTAAAATCTTTCTGCTTTCTGGCTGAAAATCTTGCTTGGATTTTGGCATCAAGGATTTTCAGTCCTAATAGTCTTGCCTCTCTGCTTAGGGGCTGAAATTCCCCCATGCCAATAGAAGCAGGATTTTTAGCCATTGGAAAATTTTAAACTCCAGAACTGAAAGGTTTCAGAAACCTTTCAATTCAGTGCTGAAAATCCAAATGGCTCTTAGGTCCAACATTCCCATTTACTTCCTCACTCTATCCACCACTTGGCAGTTCCTGGGGCTTGCAACTTTCTGTTGGCTTCCCCACTGACTTGATTGTAGAAAGCCAGCAGGCAGTTGACTCATCTAACAAACAGCAATTAATGACAGCAATCAGTTAATGACAGCAATCAGGACTGCTGGATTGCTACTGCTAAAAAAAAGCAGTCACATTTACAACCGTACCACTTAATGGTGCAAATTCCTGTCTCAATCATGATGAAAAGTTGAGGACGAGGATAAATATTTTTTTTAATTGAAAAATGATTAAATGGACTTAAAGATGTTTTATAATTCGCTAATCTAGTCTATTGTTAATATTCCGAGAATCTCCCACCCAAAGATTCACCAAACTTGACTCAGCTTGTGTTGCAAAACTGAACAAATTCAGCCACCTCTTCTATCTAATGAGGCCATAAAATGAACAGCTGCTCTCTTAATTAAAAATATTTTTCTTACAAATATTGTTCTCTAAAATAAATTCATCATTGTGAAAAAAGGTAAAGGAAGATCTTATGTATAAACAAATGTATAAACAGTACTTAGTTATTAATACTGATTCTTCCTGAATCACAGGTTTTATATCTACATCATAGTTTTAAGATTTAATTACTGGCTTATAAAAGTATATCCTTACTTACTTAATATATTGAAGGTAGTTTACCATTTCCTCTCTCCCATACATGCATACAAATATATAAATATAAGGGCAAAATTCCTAAATAATTATCAATTAAATAGAACCTATCAATAATACAGTCCCATCTCCTTTAGGGACCATACATTTTGTGGTGAAAAAATTTCTTGGAGCCTTCATAACAGTCAATAAATTGGAAAGATGACATACTTCAAGCAGCAAGGTGTTCCAGAGCATGGAACAGGCACTTCGAAGGCCTCCAACCCCTTTCCCTCACATAGAATGACAATCCTTAGCATCTCTTCTCTGGACATACAAACAGGATAGATTGAAACTGAGAGAGAGAGAGATAATTCCATCCAATATAATATCTAGTAGCTAAACCACACAGAGCTTTACAGGTAATGACAGAACTTTGATTTGTAGCCAATGAAACTGAAAACAGTTTTATATATTTAAAATATTTGGGAAAGCGGATACCTCTGAGTGTTTAGTTGCTACTTTTTTTGATTCTTCTTCCAATTCCTTCTGCCTCCAGAAGTGGGTATTTAAAATATCTTCTTGTATGGCTCTGGCATTTTGTTCTTGACAAAGTTGTCTCTGTGTTTCATTACGTTCTTCTTCAACCTATAAAATATCAGCCTTGTAGTAAAGTAACAAACTGACCAGTTTGTTATGATCTGACAGATTGTGCCTGTGTATACAGCCACAACTATAAGGAATAGAAATTGTATTGTATCAGAAAATACAATATGCATTAAATAGATACTGACAATTGAGCAACTAAATAAAAAAAATCTCTAACACTAATAGTTAAACATATGTAAAGTAATTACTAGGAACATTAGAAACACTGTTACTAAACAGTCATTTTGGCAGCAATACGTTGGTAATTATCTACAGCTGAAAAAATACGGATTTGAATTTCTCTAATCGCTTTAGACCTGGGGCTGTTCTATATGGGTTTGTTATGAACAGTTTTCTTAACCATCAAGTAATTGATTCATGCTAAAAATTTGGGGAAAACTAAGTAATTGAGTAATTGATAAGGACTACTATTACATTTTCTGAAATAAAATATTAGATTCAATTTATGTAGCATTTAGATGAAAAAACATAACCTTGCAAGATTCTTTTCTGAAAGTATTTATTCTACTGAATAATTCACAAAAGAAATGAAAATATTGTATACTTATTGTTAGAAGCCAAGATACTAAATACTTGGATGGAAGCAAATATCACTTTAACACCAAAGGAAGATTCAGATTTAACTCAGATAAAAAATTATAGGCCAATATCATTACTACATGTAGACTACAAAATATATGCCTCAATAATAGCAGACAGACTAAAAAGATTCTTGAATGAATTTATACACTCAGACCAGAATGGATTTTTACTTAAAACAATACTTAAAATACTTTTACTTAAAAACAGTATGAGAATTATTTTGAATATGTTGGAATATTATGTACATTCTGAAAAACAAATGGTGTTGATCTTTTTAGATGCACAGAAAGCATTTGACAATGTCAATTGGCAATTTATGTCACTACAATTAAAACATATGAACTTTGGTGAAAAATTTACTAATATGATTAAGGCAATATATTCTAAACAAACTGCAAAGGTGATGGTTAATGGGGACATGACAGAATTTTAAGGCACAAGACAAGGATGCCCTTTTCCCCTCTACTATTTATATTAATATTGGAAGTGTTAAACAGAAAGATTAGACAAGATTCAGAAATAAAAGGCATGGAAATAAAAAAAATAAAATAAAAACTACAGGTGTTTGCAGATGACCTGGTATTTATTTTAGAAGAACCACAAGAAACTGGACCCAAATTAATAAAAAAATATATATAGAAGAATATGGTGAAGTTGCAGGATTGAAAATAAATAAAGAGAAAACCAAGATACTAGTGAAATTCTTTTACAGATAAACAAAAAAAAAGAACTGGTAAAGAAGACAGATATTCAGATAGTTAAGAAAGTAAATTACTTAGGAATTCAATTAACAGAAAATTGTGCAACTATTAAAGAAGATAATTATACTAAGCTATTGCAATGGATTAAACTAGATCTGGAGAAGTGGAAAAACTTGCAATTATTGATGGTAGGAAGAATAGCTACAATAAAAATGAATATCTTGCCGAGATTATTATTTTTGTTCCAAACAATTCCAATAAAGCCAGGAAAAAAATGTTAAAATATATCTGGCAAGGGAAAAGAGCAAGAATAAGATTGAAAATGCTACAAGACTCTAAAAACAAAGAGGAGTTTAGGTTGCCAGATTGGGAGCTATATTACCAGGCCTCTGTACTTACATGAGTGAAAGAATGGATAAATTTGAGGCATAAATGATTATTAATTTTGGAGGGACATGATCTTCAACTGGGGTGGCATGCCTTTCTATGGTATGGGAAAAACAAAATACATAGTTATTTCTAAAGACATTATGTTAGAAATGCTTTGCTGTTAGTATGGGGGGAAATAAAAGAAAAACATTATATGAAAATACCAGTCTGGCTCTCCACGATGGAGGCACTGATACATTCGAATGTTGTTAACCTGGAAAAAATTACAAGATATAAAGACATTTTGAATGAGGAAAAGGGGAACTTAAAACTAAGCAAGAATTGAAAAATCAAGGGATTGATCTAGCATGGTGGTTGCACGTGCAAATACAATCAAGGTATGAGAAAGATGTAAAAATGTATGGTTTTTATAAAGAACCAACAGCATTAGATCAGATACTACTAGGGACAGATGAAAAACTAATTTAAAAAATGTATAGCTATCTATTGAGCATTAAAATGGAAGAAGAACAAGTGAAAGAAACAACGATAGTGTGGGCCAAAAACTTTGGGCATACTATAGAGTTAGATAAATGGCAGAAACTGTGGGATAGAAATTATAAATTAACAATGTCTTAACAAAGAATTTCCTATAAGGAAAATCTATATAAAATGTTTTATAGGTGACATTTTCCATTAGCAAGATTGGCAAAGATGTTTAAGTATATGTTTGCTAAGTGTTGGAAATGTAATCAAATACCAGTTCGTACTATCACATGTGGTGGACATGCCCAAAGGCAAAAAAATACTAGACAAAAATACACACATGGTTGGAAAAAATAGTAAAGTAACACACAGATTTAAAGCCAGAAATATTTTTGTTGGATTTTCTACCAGAAAAATTTAATAAAGGGAATAATATTTAATTTTACATGTGTTAACAGCAGCGAGAATTGTTTTTGCACAACAGTGGAAAAATGAAGCGATCCCTACAGATGAAAGTGTAATAATAATTAAAAAAAGACTGCGCAGAGATGGCTAGACTAACACTCAAAATAAAGAAGGAAGAAACAGAATATTTTTTAACATGGGACTTGTTTTACCAATGGTTAGTAAACAGAAACAGAAGTTAGAACCTTAAAAGTTTAAGAGAATGATTAACTATATAATGAAAGTTTACTAGTATGAATAAGCTAATATTACTATTACTATGTGATTATTTTCAATGATATGTATATTATTATTATTTTTCAAAACTAAATGTACTCGGACAACCCACTGTCCATGTAGATATTGAGTTTTTATGTTTACTAAAGAAAGATATCTATCTATCTATCTATCTATCTATCTATCTATCTATCTATCTATCTATCTGATTTTAGAACAAGCTTACCATTTGTCGAACAGCATTCACAAGGTTTAGTAACTCTTGAGGAGTTTTAGTACAACCTACATCTGTTGTACTTGGTGGGAAATTAATCTTCTTTAAATTATTTTCTTTCACAGGAGGAAAAGAAAAGGAAAAGCTAGGAAGCAAGCTTCCCTGATAACTATTAGGTATGTTTCTTCTGACCAAAGGATTATAAGTATTAGAGCTTCCCAAAGAAGGGCTGGAGAATGAAGAGATCAATTCCTGATTAGGCTGATCAGAATTTTTCATTATATAAAGATCAGGATATCCTTGGTAGTTTCCATCATCCTCCATAGCTCCCCAATTATGATATTTCTATATATAATCTGAACAATTCATCATTTTTAGTAATTTGATTTGATGTTGCCCATATGATTTTTGAGCCTCCCGCATATTCTTCATTGTGCTACTCTACTAAGGCAGTTATTGCTCACTAACAGACACAATATTAAGCAAAAGATCCTCAAATTTGCTGCTTCCTCAATATCAAAAGAAGAAACGGACAAAAAAATTATTAAATTTGAATTTGTGCAGATTATGCCCCTGCTATTGTTTGAGCGAAAACATTAGAACGTGGATAGAATCTGCAAAGCTACTTATTACATTATTGGCATATCCAATCTCCTTGCTTCAGCTGACATCATAAACAACATAATGTCTCTACGTAATTATGAGGTCACTAAAATTCTTTTAAGTCTATTTTCTTTTTGCTCTCAAAACTTTTTCCTGATAATAAGCAAAATGCATAAAATATCTGTATTTTCAAATTAAAAAATGTTTAATTTTTAATTATAACTTTTCTAAAAGGAAAAAAAGAATTAAAATGAAGTGCCTACTTAATTTTCAGCTACTGGATATCTGAAAGAAATGTGGTTAAATAGCAGATCAAAATGTTTATATAATGGGTGAGCAGTAATTTGTAGCAAAATCAGAAGTATGCAGTTTAGTTCTATGATTGTTATTTTTTCCACATAATATACAATTTCTAAATATTCTAGTTCCTTCCAAAAAAACCTTGAAAAAGCAACAAGTCAGATCAAATTGGTGGTTGGATCGGCCTCCTGGAATACTGCCGATCAGCTGCTCTAGGTGGCAGGGATCGCCGCCACTGCCTATCACCGTCCATAATGCTTCTTTGAGGGAGGGTTTCTTGCCTCCCGCCTTGAAAGAGGTGGTGGTGAGGCCCCTCCTCAGGAAGCCTTCTCTGGACCCGGCTGTTTTGGCGAATTACCGTCCAGTCTCCAACCTTCGGTTTGTGTCGAAGGTTGTTGAGAGTGTGGTGGCGCAACAGCTTCCTCAGCACCTGGATGAAGCTGTCTATCTGGATCCACTCCAGTCCGGTTTCAGGCCTAGGTACAGCACGGAAACAGCATTGGTTGCGTTGGTTGATGATCTCTGGAGGGCTCGGGACAGGGGTTGCTCCTCTGTCCTAGTCCTATTGGATCTCTCAGCGGCTTTTGATACCATCGATCATGCTGCGCCAGTTGGAGGTGCTAGGGGGCACCGTGTTACGGTGGTTCTCCTCCTTTCTCTCTGACCGGTCAGTCTGTGTTGGCAGGGGGTCAGAGGTTGTCCTCCAGGCGCCTTGCGTGCGGGGTGCCACAGGGGTCGGTCCTCTCACCTCTCTTGTTCAACATTTATGTGAAGCCGCTGGGTGAGATCATCCGTGGTTTTGGAGTGAGGTTCCAACAGTACGCTGACGATATTCAGCTGTACATCTCCACCCCAGACCACCCCAATGATGCCCTTGAAGTGATGTCCCAGTGCCTGGGGTCTGGATGGGGAGGAACAGGCTCCGACTAAATCCTTCCAAGACCGAGTGGTTGTGGTTTCCGGCATCCTGCTATGGTCAGCTGGTGCCATCACTGACTATTGGGGGCGAGTCATTGGCCCCCACGGAGAGGGTTCGCAATTTGGGTGTCCTCCTGGATACATGGCTGTACTTAGAAGGGTATTTGACGGCTGTCCTTAGGAGGGCATTTGACGGCTGTGGCCAGGGGGGCTTTTTGTCAGGTTCGCCTGATCTGCCAATTGCGTCCCTTTCTGGATCAGGACTCCTTACACACGGTCACTCATGCCCTTGTCACTTCCCGCCTGGACTATTGTAATGCTCTCTACATGGGGCTCCTCTTGAAGAGTGCCCGGAGGCTCCAACTGGTCCAGAATGCGGCTGCGTGGGTGGTTATGGGAGCGACGTGGTGCTCCCATGTGACGCCATTCCTGCGCGAGCTGCACTGGCTCCTGGTGGTCTTCCGGGTGCGATTCAAGGTGTTAACATGTTAAAAGCACTCCATGGCTTAGGGCCTGGGTACTTACAGGACCGCCTTCTGCTGCCAACAGCCTCCCACTTACCAGTGCGTTCCCACAGAGAGGGGCTCCTTGGGGTGCTGTCAGTTAGACAGTGTCGGCTGGCGACACCCAGGGGGAGGGCCTTCTCTGTGGGTGCCCCTGCTCTCTGGAATGAACTGCCCCCGGAGTTGCGGAGGATCCCGGACTTGGGCACTTTCCGTCGGGCCCTTAAGACCTTGCTATTTCAGCAAGCCGGGCTAGCTTAATTTTAATTATTTTAAATTTTAACTTAATTTTATTGGGTCTTAATGGGGTTTTATGTGCAGGCCATAATATTTAATTTGTTTTTAACTTTATATTTATATGTATATTGGGTATTTTAGTTTTGGCTGCTCACTGCCCTGAGTCCTTCGGGAGAAAGGGCGGTATATAAATTCAATAAATAAATAAATTTGCTGCCAATTGGCAGCAAATGGGTGACGCTGGCAATCAAGCAGCAGCGAATGGGCGGCAGCAGTGAACAGTAGTGATAGGTGGTGGCAATCCCCGTCACCTAAAACAGCTGATTGGCGGTATTCTGGGAGGCCGATCCAACCACCAATAAGCCACTCGGCAGCGAAGGCTCCAGTGTTTCCTGGCGGCAGCAGCAACTCAGCTCAATTGACCGATGGTGGGCACAACGGAGTGGAGCCCTGACGAGCCACATGCTGGGTCTGCTGGGTCTGTTTGCTGTAAGGATGCTAGCTAGATGAATACCGGATAGATGCTGGGAGGCAGAGGCAGATTTTTTTTTCTTGTTTTCCTCTTCTAAAGCTAATGTGCATCTTATAGTCCGGAGCGTTTTATAGTGCAAAAAATATGGTATATTTCTTGTAAAAAAGGCCCACATCACACTATGGATAACAAGAAATGACACCAAAAGGGAGATGACAATATTAATATTCTTATATAAATCAATTGCGCGCACAAGCAGACAAGGAGAACCTAATTTCCGGTTCCCAAGATATTAGAAACAGAGATTATCCAATGAAATTGAATCCTGAAAAAATCAGGACAAATAAAAGAAAATACTATTTTAACACAACATAGCATTAAACCTAGCAATTTCAGCCATATGATATGGTGTTGGCTACCAGACTGACTTGCTTCCAAAAACAGGCTGGACCACTTCATGGAAGTCATGGTGATCAATGGTTATTAGCCTTGACAGCAGTGTAACACCTCTGAAAGTCAACAGGTGGGAGACTAGCAGGTTTCCTTGTGCAACTGGTTGGCCATTGTGAAAGAAGATTGCTGGACCAGGGGTCTGATCCACTGCTAATCTTTATATTCTTAAGAGAAAGAGGAAGATATAGATAAAAAGCAGTCAACTAGCTAATGATTTATAGCAAAAATCGAATTAAATTATAGCGAATTAAAACATGGTTATTTAAGTCCCCCGGCCTGGACTGATGGGGTTTTATATGGGTTTTAATTTCTATTTGGTCTTAATTAGGTATTTTAATTTTGTATTTGTGATTATGGTGGTTTTAGTGTTGTGAGCCACCCTGAGTCCGTTGGAGATAGGGCGGCATATAAGTTAAATAAAATAAATAAATAAATAAATAAAAATCAACATGGGACAGAAAGTCTGAGAGCTGTCACATAATACAGAGATTAATAGGAAAATGTCTTTTAAAATAGAAAAAGGCAGCTCATCATAGAAGATAGAAAGCTACTGCTATCTGCAATTAAAAAAAACTTATCCTAAACTGTGTTTTTGTATGTGTATATTTTTTATATTTAACTGATTTTTCTAAAATTTCAACAATAACTTTTATTCAAGTATAAAATACTAAAATAAATAGAACATTTTTGAAAATCACATTACAGTAGTTTTTAGTTAACAATGGCAATTGGGACCAGAATTGACATTGCTAAGCAATGCACATTATGTGACCATGCCTCTTAGTGCCAGAACTTCCAGCAATCCTGGCTGCTGCTGTTAAACGAGGATTCCAAGGGTCATTAAGCAAGGATTTCTGGGTGGCTTCCCCAATGACTCTGCTTGGGAGAAGCCAACAGGAAACAATGAATATTGTGGTTATATGACTATAGGTTGCTGTATCATACTTGTGAAACAGGTGATGAATGTCTCGATCACTGTAGAGATGCTGCAACAACTGGAACTCTGAGGACTAACCATCACTCATTCATGCTATTGCAAATTTAAATGGTCACTAGACAAGAGGTCATTAAATGAAGACCACCTGTATAAGTCAATCTATATTAGAATGAAGGAAAAAAGTGCAAGACTCTTATTACAAAGCATATTTCTGTCAATCGATAAGAGTCCAAAGCAGTATTTCAAATGTAAACTACTTTAGGGCTCTCACAAAATTCCACCCTGTCTTCATACTCCCCCACTCCTTTTTTTTTTGCTCCCTTTCTATTAACAGGGTAGAAAGTACCGCTACCTTAGAGAGGGTGTTAAGTTTTCTTAGGGCACTGCCACTTTATATTCATTCTATTATTTGGTGAAACTTATACTGCTTGTTTTTTTGCTGATGAGCAAAGGATTTTCCAGATAAGCGCTGTTCTTCTATAAAGGATAGCTCTGGCCTTTTTAGAAAGTATGCTGCTCAGGAAGTTTTAAAAGGTGTATTAATATTTACTTGAAATGTTGATTATTGGAAAACGAACATATTTATTTTGATAAATAAAAAAAAACATTTTGATTTAACCATACCTGTTTCAGGTGGTTTGTTAATGTTTTTAACTCCATTTCTTTGCTTCTCAACGTCAATTCAAGCTGTTGTTTTTCTTCCATTTGCGTACAGTACTGCTCATCTTTCTTCCTTAATTGCTCTTGATTTTTCTCATGTAATATATCAGCTCCCATTCTTCTTTCTTCCTCTTGTTTCAGACAAAATCTGGAATACATGAGTAAACATTTAAGATAGATTTGTGCAATACATACATGAAAAGCAAGAAAACCTATTTGTAAAGTGGAATTAGCTTTGCTTACTTGCTCTGGCTCCAATATCTACACTGAATTAGCAGGTTTGCATATATATGTGTGTTTGTGTATGTATATGTGTGTGTATATGTATACACACACAGAGAGAGAGAGAGAGCGCATCACAAATGTAAAATCAGAGATTATACAATTTCGCCAAAGAAGTGAAGTGAAAATATGACAAACTGAAGTTTTAGAAATTGAAGACAACCATTATACTGAAGACTTTTAGTCATCTTTGTACAATTGAAATTGCTGGCTTTAGCAGCTAAAAGCCAAATTTTCAAAGTTTTTTTAACCATATTTATTGAAAAGGAAATTATGTCACAAAAATCTTGACACCTGGCTATGTTTAGTTTAGCACCCATTTTACCTCTAAGTTTTTTTGGATACAGATGTCTTGAACTGTTTGTTAATCATGCACTGTTAGGTTTTCCTGAAAAAGGAAGAATGTGCAGATATTCTGGGCTTATTTACAAGAGCTTTTTTCTCAGACTATAAGACATCGATACTAGTCATACATACTGTATAAATATATAACACTTGAAAAAACTTGATAGTCTGATTATGTCAAAATAGTTTAAATCTAGTGAATCAAATATTTTAATCTGTCATTTAATTTCCAATTGATACATTTCTCATTAAAAATTTGAATCTTCTTTTTATTTCAGATAATATTGCATGGTTTAACAACGAAACAGAAATTAGGAGTTGCCTTGCAGGGAGATGGGCAGCAAACAAGCTTAATAAATAATAATAAACAATAAATAATTGATTCAATTTGCTCTAATGTTTCTTTAACTCAGAAAAAGTGTTGGAGAAATTATACCAAAATCAGCTATTTATTTAAAAGTTCTTACTTCAGATTGGTGATTTCACTTTCATATTGTACTTTTTGATGATCCAATATAGATTTCATATCTTTCAAGTCTTCCAGATTTTTTTGCCATTCATTTCTCTGATTTTCAAACTTTTTTACTTTTTCAAGCAATTGAGTATAACGCTCCTTCTCATGTTCAATTAGTCGTTCATATCCATGAAATATATTCTGAATTTTCAAGAGACTTACAGAATCTGCTTTGGAAAAAAAATGATTAAAAATGTGATCTCTGGGGGAGAATCATGAAATTTTGAGATGGGATGTCACAAGTTTTGGGGGTGGAAAGGATGGGACATGAACAGCAAAAAGTCTGAAGAGCTCCTGTGGAAGGCAGTAACTTATGGCTGACAGGGAGATGATCAGGCATTGATAACAGGGTCATAGCCAGAAAAAAAGCAAGCAAAACACCAACTATCACCCTTTATAGACCATAGCAAGAACATTACACTTGCTTGGTCACTTCTGCTGCTACGACGACAGCGGAAGTATAATATAGATCTTCCTCAGAAATCATCACATACTCATCCATTTAACCAAAGAGACAAATGCATGAAACATCGGAAGCAGCCCCCACATTTCTTGTTGTTAAGGCTCCTCCTCTTCCACCTCTACTACTTTCCCAGTCTCTCTGTCTCTGTAAATAGCCAAACTGCAGCCGTCTTCAGTTATTCAGGAAGATCCTAAAGTCGACAAAGCCACCTTTTTACAATAGCAAAGGATATCCAAATCCTGTTTTCAGGAATTCCCTGGAGCCCAAGGGCACAGAAAAGTTATCCAAAAAAGTCATAGCACGGTTAGTTCCAGAAAATCTGTCAGGTCACCATTCTCAAAATTAGTAAAAGGATTGGGCCAACTAGATAGCCTAGGATGAAAACAAACTCCATATTCCAACTTTCAGAGTTGCATATCTTTCTTGGGCCATTTTCCTTCTTGTGTAACTATTTGAATATGTAACTATTTGTAATCAATAAAGTATAACTGAAGAAACAATGTGGCTTCACTTTTTAATTATGTTTTTGCATTACAATTTAATGGGGGAAAAAACCACACACATATCTATTCACATTAAAAAAAAATTAAATTCAAGCAGAGCATATTAGCTTTGTTCTTTAAGTTGAATTACTTACATTATATTGCAGTTATGATTACATTATATTGTGATATAATTACTGTAATTATATCACAATATAGTCGTTATATTTATCTGTAAAGAAAAAAACATGGAAGGAAAAATCCAGTAGCATGAAAAGGTTTTCTCCAATGTTCATTAGCTTACTTTAGCAAGCTGGCAAACAGGGGCAAGTTGGCAACTGGGTCACTGTATTTGTGGCCTTGTCAGATAATATAACAATGTTCTTCCAGGTGAAGAACTAGTAGTGATGCACTGCCAGAACACCTATCACAAACTCTACTTCCTCCATTTCAAAGGGATTTGTTTTTCAGATCTACTATTGACAGTGCTGTATCTTTCTGCCAGCAGGACTGAGATTAGGGGTATGAAAAATACTTCTTGGCAATATTATACAGAATAACAGTTTCTGTAAAACCTCTTTTATCAGCCACAAACTGGACAAAAGGCAACATACACAAAATTTTATATGTACCAATTGAAGATTTACAAAATTGCAATCTTAATATTGATTGCTTGGCTTCAGACTTCTTTTGGACCATTTAATTTTGAGGCAAATCTAGCATTCTGTGGAAGTATATCTTGTCAAGAGAATTCCAGAATGTTTGTTCTCATATTAATGCCTTCTGCACATCCCACTGATTAGGGCAGCAGCTCCAATTATATTTTTAATATGCACATCAAATATAACCAGTTCCCTAACGCTTTGCTTTACTGTTATAGTAATTGGCATTGGGCATTAGTTTCCAAATTACAACATAATCCCAGTCATGTTATCCATTAATTTGTTAAAAATGTTCTTAAAATATAGCTACATTATCTTTTCTGAGCATGTGTGAACACATATTTCTAAAGGCTGACTGCATTCTGTTTGAAAATATCATTCTTCAGCTAACTAAATCACTAATTCACACTAAATAAAAGCCTGCTCAACTCATGTCCTAAATCAGAATTATTAATGACCTTCTCTTATTAACTAATGTGGAAAAGCACAAATTGTAATAACTTTTAAAAAGTTTTTCAGAATACTGGCATGAAGAGATTAATGATTCAATTTTAGAGAAGTATGTAAGGGAATTGTAAATTCAACTACCAAATATCAAATAGATATTTAAATAAGGCATGTGTTCTTAGCATTTTAATATTTTATTATTTGATAATGTCATCTTTGGGAGCCATATTAACACCAGAAGCTTCCACGCTGCCACTTTCTTGCGCTTGCGAAAGTAGGAGGGGGGGGGGATTTACTAGACGGATTGTAGTTAGACATAATAGCATTCTTCTTTTCGGTCAAAGTCATGGTGTTCCTGTATCTGGAGGAAGAGTGATTGAAGTGGTGGCTCAAGTTGGACGGTTGGTGATTGGGCCATGTGATGGATTGAGGGGTGCAGGGGCTGGATTTGCGGTTTTGATTTTCTGAGGGAAAACCTGGAACTCTCAGATTTGGGTTTTCCCAGATGTGAAATTCTACTCTAATAAGTGGGAACTTTGAGAAGATGCCTGTCGTGGAGTTTTTAATTGGAGTTGGAGTTTCCCAGGACGCTGACAGATGACCTTGGATATTACAGATAAGTTCCTGCTTTTGTTTTTGAAAACTGATGAAGATAAATTCAAGAGTTTCCTAACTACAGTTCTTTAAATTTTTTAAAAAGGGGAATTCCTATTGACATAATTAGAGTAGATATTACATCCCTTCAAGGAGCTACAATTCAAAGTGTCTGATAAATTATGTGAATAGAAGATATACCTGTAAGCCACATAACTCCTCTGCTACTATTAAAACAGAAGGAAAACCTGCAATTGTTTTCAATATCCTCTTTGATAGGGAGATTCTCAGTCAACCAGGTCATGGTTGTCCCAAAGGTACTTTTTCAAGAGGCAACTGGATTTTCTTGTTTTTCTTTGACAGTTGAAAAATATTTCTATTTGCTTCTGAAAATTATGACTAATACTCAGTGCAACTGTAGTCTAAATGAACATTCAAATTCTAAAATGGTCTCTACAACACCTATTATTTTCAACCAGTACAGCCAGTAGTCATACTGCACGTATAACTGAGACCTGGTTGGGCAGGGAGGGAGGTGTTCCCCTCTCAGAGATGTGCCGAGACGGGTTTCAGATATTGCATCAGCTGTGACTTCAGGGAAGAGGTGGAGGAGTGGCAGCTATTGTCCAGAAGAGTCTCTGTCCTTGCAGGATCCCTGCCCCGGAGTTTGTTGGGTATGAGTCTCTCCTCTTGAGGTTGGGCTCAAGGGTTCAGTTGGGTCTGTTATTGACGTACCTGCCTCCCAGCTGTGTTACAACAGCCCTGCCTGTGCTGCTAGAGGCAATAGCCGGGTTGGCGGTGGGTGCAGTTCCCCAGGCTTATGGTACTGGGGGACTTCAACCTGCCATCACTTGGCAAATCCTCAGATGTGGCTCTGGAGTTAATGGCTTCCATGACAACCATGGACCTGACCCAAGTAGTTCAGGGTCCG
>JANHZT010003253.1:47208-58671 GCA_032468215.1 Stegonotus admiraltiensis | reverse complement strand
AAAAAGACCCCCATACCTTTCTTCAAGTGATGCTTCACTCAAACTGCTCTCATCTTGTGGCTGATGTAGATTATTACAAAGCTGTTGACTGACCTTCTGTTTAGAATTCCGCCTTTTATTTTCACTTTTTCTTGTAGCTTTTAAACTGGAGGATTTTTTTCAAAATAAAAATAAAAATAAATAATTGAACACTACTTTAAAGATAATTTTATTTATAAAAAAGTTAAAATATAAAAATAAAATGAAGACATATTGCTAAGAGTCAACAACATTTCTGACAGCATATTGGATTTAGGAATTCAAAGTTATATGAATAAAGTGTTATTGCATCAATGTAATGATATATAGCTGTATGATCTGGGAAAAATCTAAAATGAATCCCCAAAGAATTTATCATAATGCTTCTCAGTGAATTGAAGGAATTTTGGTCCTCACTTGTGCTTAAACTGAAATATTTCTGTATCAGTACATGAATACCATATTTAAAATCAAGTAAGAATCCTGAAGGACCGATAATAATAATTTTATTATTATATTTTTATTCCATTTATATACATTTAAAACCCAAGGCAGCAAACATACCTAATTTTCTCCTAAATGCCTCCTAATTTCCCCACAACAGCAACCCTGTGAAGTGGAAAGAATGACTGGCCCAAGGTCACCAAACTGGATTTCATGCCTAAAGGAGGCATGGAACTCAGTCTCTTGGTTTTTAGGATAGCATTTTAACCACTATAACCATGGTTATATATGACTGCTCTCTGAGTCAAGTGGTTGATTGCATTTGCACAGATCAAATGGTCTGAGCTCTGCACCCTTAATAATGTGTCCCAACTATCAACACTGGAATCTAATGTCACCATCACTCTCATAATGTTTTATAAAGAGTGGAAGATTCCTCTCATTAGAGAACTTTCACTACCAGAAAGTGAAAAAGCCAGAATAGCTACTGCATACATGGTAACCAATTACACTCTCAAGTCTTAGGCCTTTCATTTTGAAAATATCTCAAGCAGACATCACCAGTGGGGATTTGAACTAATTGTGATTATGCTAATAAGCAAAATGAGTGCTTTTCCTAGTTTAGGAAAAGGAGAATGTATAAAGAAGTTTCTGACAAGTCTATAGAAGATGAACAGGATGGAATCCTGCCAACCTTCACAACTCCTAATCTGATCTCCAGTAGAGGTAGTGTCAATTTGCACTAGTTTGTTTAGTGACTGTTACAGAGCCACTGAAAAGAGCGAAGCAAAGTATTTTCAGTCAGGCAAAAGATAATTATTTTGATTTTGATTATTTTAGTTATTTATATTTATTTTAAAAATATAAAATATTGCACCTGATTGGCCCTAGCTGACCTCAGAAGCTAAGGAAAGTAGACCCTAGTTAATGCTTGGATGGGAAAATACCTAGGAATCCAAGCACTGCTGGCTATGTCAAGTTAAACAAAAATCATATAAAGTATCAATGATAAACTAAATTGATAACACTGCAAAGAAAATTGTGTGGAAATAGTGACAGGAATCAAACCTGTCTTGAGGTTGTCTTCACCTTTATTTTAATTGTTCCTTTAAAATTTGAAGAAAGACTACAATTTAATGATGGATGAAAAACTTTGGAAGCAAAAGATCTCAGTTTTAGTCATGACACCATGCCATGTTTAGTCATAACTAAAGAAAAGGCTTGGGACAATATTTTAAGTGATCTTATTTCCCAAATGTAGAACATTTAAGGCAACATATTATAATTACAATTCTTACCTAAGAAAACAATGAATTTAAACAATGTTCATCCAGTTAAACTAATTGTCAGTGTTAAGATAACTATCTATGCTTTGGTTACATATGTAATATTGTATGCCTTAAGCAGCTGAAAACAACACAATAAGTTTAAAAGGAAATTAGTACATTGCAACAGTGCATAACAATTAGTCAAATCAGTTTATATAAGAGAATCAACTTAATGTTATTACTATACTCACCCTGGAAAAATTGTTTCCTTTTTATCTGCTGGGAAAACACTTTCTGCCGTATTATGCTGGATTTCACTTATTGAATGCTTCTGCTCTATTTTCTCATCATTATTCACAGCCAGCATTTCAGCATTAGCAATTTTTTTTCCTTCAGATTCCAATTCCTTTTTTGTTTTTTCCTCTTCAATCTAAAGCAGTGATATATTGACATATTATTTTAAGAACAGCAATAAAAATATCAATAAAATTATTTGCTCTATTACAGATTTTTGCTTAATCTTTCAGAACAACTCTAAAAAAGAAAATAATCACTCAATACTATGATTACAAATTAATAATTAGTATGGTCTAATCAGAAATAATGTAAAAATCATATATATTAATGATAGGAAAAATGCATTAGAAACACACATTTTTATTATAAACAGAACAGATATTATTTTAAAAAGTGATCAACAACAATGTACTATAAGATAGAAATGTTTCACAGAGCAAAAGGTGTTAGGCAAGCATAAGAAATGGAAAGATCAATTAAAAAACCTGTTCAAAAGCCAGTTTCATATCTTGGATCAAATTTATAATTAGTATAACAGTGGTGCGGTTCGTTTGTTAATGAAGTAGCACCTATGTAAACTAAGTTTTTGGGTCTATGTTATGATAGTTGTATCATACTTCAATTTCTGAATGTTCTTAACATAAAAAGGAAACGCATGAAAAAGGTGTAATTTCTTCCCATATTCACATTAGCATTACTATGTGAAGCCAACACAATAAAGGCTTTTTTATATAGTGCTGAAGAGCTGAAATGAACAGAATGGCTGAAATGCAAGAAAGATGAAAGAATGAAAAGCAGCAGGTACTTCTCTACCTCTTTTTGCAGTTGGTTCTTTTCTTTCTCCAAAACGAGGAAAGCTGAATGCAGTATTCCTACCTGATTTTTAAATCTTGCAACATCACCTTCTAATTCTTCATCCAGATCTTTTTTTGATATTTGAGGACATACTTGTTTATGATTTTTTGCTTTATTTCCAATTTCAATATCAGTACCTTTAGAACTATTGAAACCGTTATTAAAATGGTATTCAGTTTCTTCACTTGGATTTTTTGTTACACTAATATGTTTATATAAGTTGTTGGGGGTAATTGGTTGATTAGCAACTATAATTTTAAAAACTGTATCTTTGGTAATGTCTCCATGACTTTGCAGTGAATATTCAAGACATTTTTCTGCAGCTCTAGTTCCACCTACATTTGCTTTCAGTTGTGTAATTGAATTGTTACTCCTTTCTTCACTGATGTTTACTTTTGTTCCATTTGCATTATTAGACAGTGGGTTCTTATTTGTGTTCCCGACATCAATATTTAATTCCTTTTCTGCAACAGCAGATCTTACATCTTTAATGCCATCCTTTCCTTGAATATCCACTTTTATGTTTTGTAGATGAAGTAATGTTTCTTCTCTGCCTTCTACTGCACCACAGAAGTCATCTTGTAATGTTGCTTTGCTTGGAGTGCTACTCATTTTCTCATAAACTTTAATTTCACCAAACATCTGTTTTAGTTCTGCTGTAATACTCTTAAAATTTTCCTTGACTTCCTTTTTTTCATTTGCAACCCACATTTTTTCATATTTTTCTTCCCAATGTATTGAATCAAAATGATTGCAATCATTATATGCTTCTTCGCTATGCATGAGTGCTTCAGTTACATTTTCATCAGCAGCAGCAGCATATTCAATTTTAGTCTTGTCAGTCTGTTTTTCATGTGTTGATTTTTCTACAGAGCTGGATGTGTTTAACAGGCATTTTTCCTTATGCAAGCAAGTATGGATAGAGAAAAATTAACAAACAAAAACCAGTGTGTTAAATTGTGTTTTAAATGTCATAAAGGGTTTGATTTTGAGAATATTTAAATATTTTTGGTTTAGAAAAACTTTTTTTCAAATACCGTGTTTCCCCGAAAATAAGACCCTGTCTTATATTTTTTTGAACCCTGAAATAAGCACTTGGCCTTATTGCCATGGGCTCAAAAACCTGATTGGGCTTATTATCAGGGGATGTCTTATTTTGGGGAAAACAGGGTATATAATTTTATTAAATACATAATTTAAATGGAGGATAATTTCATGGCAGTACAGTATAGCATAATTAAACTTAAAATAGCTTTCATTTTTTTTGTCATGGCATATTCATAATTAATAGCGTGTCAATCCTAACTAGCAGCATTCCTCTAACTGGGCAGTTGGAAAAAAACAGTCACATTCTCCACTACCTATGGAGGTCATAATCTTCAAATCAATAAGCATTCTACATATCTGGCATCCTCTTCGGGATAGGAGTGTCCAATAATATGAAGCCTCGCCTCAACTCAGTCAATATCTCACTGATGGCCCTCCCAAATTGAACACAATTCTGTTCAAAATGTCTAGAAGTGGTACCAACTGCTAGAACTTTGTGAAAGTCATATTTTGCAAGTGCTGAACGTATCTCTCATAGAACTTTTATTAAATTTATGTTTAAATGTTATTTTGATATGACCTATCAAGTACATGTTATTAATTTTTGCCAATGTACAACAAAACCATTATCACCAATGTAGACTATAAATAGCATTACTGATGATCATAATCAGCATTACTAATGAAAAGGACCATAATCCTACCAAATCTTTAAATACAGATGCAAATAAAAATTCTAATTTGAGTCGGAATAAGGTACAGTACATCTGAGATGGGAGTAAAAAGATACTTCAGAGAATGGGTGACCAAAAAAAAAAAAGATTTTTCAAAGCTGATATCAAATTAATGTCCACAGTAGTGACACAATCAAGCAGGAGCAATGATGGTTGCATATGCCAGGCAGGTCTTTGTGAGAGAAAATTTTCTCTCAAGTATCACTATCAAGTATCAATGCACCTAAGTTATTTAAATTCTTGAATTTGAAATGTTAATTTCCAATTCTAGACTGGTATCAAATTGATACCTACAGTGTACTTCTTTTAGCAGCATAACAAAGCACAACTCGATCTAATATAATTTCATAGTATTGCTAAAAACCTTACAAGATGCCAATTTCATAATTCCGTTGTTCTGCTGCTGGAGGAATTAATTCAGTTGAGTTGCACAGAAAAGTAACCCCATGGAAACAGCTCCAGTGGAAAATTTAATCTGCAAGCTAAAATCTGCCTGGTTTAAGTAGGGTAGGTTTTAGGTCAAATAACTAACAGATTCTCTCCAGGAACATCTTTATGAATAAAGCTCCCAGAGGTGTCTGTTAGCTCAAGAGTAGGTGTGTATGATTAAAAACAATTCATTGATTCGAACAGTTTCTATAATTTCCAAGCAAGTAACAATTCATCTAAGTCCTTCCTAATTTGAATATACTTCAGAAGTATAGACTTCCACTCTGAGGCTTCTCGCAAATTCCCCATTGCTGAGGAGCCTAAGAATTAAGTCCACGAATTTGGAATATTAAGACTGAGGAAGGCCACCTATCATGCCAAGAAGGAATCTTTAATATTAAAATTGGGTGTGGACAGACAAAGGTCAGGAGTATTATCTTATACTTATTTGTGTAATAAATGTTATTTTTTTATATATAATGAATCATAGATTAGAAAAAAAAAACATATTAGAATAAGAAAATTAAAACTATGTGCTTTGGCAACAAGATGTATGTCAGGAAACATATAGGAAAGTAGTATGTCTTGATGGTTTAATCATATAAATAAGGGTTAAAGCTCTATTACTCTATAAATTTAATTACTACATAGAAGCAGACACCCCTTCCGATACCATTTTTGTCCCAAAAGCAGAGCTTTTAGTTTTTCCTTTACATATACATCGAGTATCCATAATCCACAACTACAGAATAAAAAGTTAATGATATAGGATTAATATTCTTTCATTTCATTTTAATGATAACTATTAAATGTGTCTTTAGTTTCAAAAATGTTAAAATTTGTTTCAGCCATATAATACAAAGAAATACCAATATTTAAATGAACATTGCATACATACCTTGCTTTTACTTTTAAATTCTTTGATAGTTTTGTGTTCAATATATTGCTGACCTATAATAAAATGTTAAATAACATACTTGTAATTATTATAATTTGTTAGTTGATTTGTACTCTGAAAACCTTTACAAGATATGTTTGACTTAAAATGAGACTGTATATAGATAAACATTGTTTCACAGTGAAGGTGCATTTTGCATATGATCAAATAAAAAATTACCAGCATAGCAAGCGAACCTAGCATATAAAGAATAAAGTTCTTTATTTACAGTTCAATGGTGCTTAACTGTTAATTTCCTACTGAAATTTGTTTGTTTTACCCAGCATTAAAAAATACAGAGCTGGATTAACTTTTGGCATGTGTCTAAAATCTAGTATAACTTATTTTTGCCTAATTCTGCAGTTCCATGCTGTCCTCATATACCTTGAGTAGATGGTATATATTCATAAGATATGAGTAGCTTCTCATGCATACAGTACATTCAGAAAGTATTCCAACCCCCTTCATTTTTATCAATTTTGTTATGCTGCAGCCTGATTCTACAGCTGTTGAAATTCATTTTTTTCCTCATTAATCTACATTTAGTACCCCATAAAGACGAAGTGAGAACAGAATTTTAGAAATGTCTGTAAATTTATTAAAAAGAAAAAAACCCTGAAATATCACATTGGCATTAGTATTCAGATCCTTTGCAACAATGCATGAAACACATTGCTCTGGTGCTTCCCATTTCTCTTGATCATTGCTGACATGTTTCTACACCTTTATTGGAGTCGACTATGGTAAATTAAATTGATTGGACATGATTTGGAAAGGCACACACCTCTCTATTAAAGGCCTCACAGCTGACAAAGCATACTGTAACAGAGCAAAACTATGAGGTCAAAGGAACTGCCTGCAGAGCTCAGAAACAGGCTTATTGCAAGGCACAGATCTGGGGAAGGCTATAATAAAATTTCTGCTGCACTGAAGGTTCCTAAGAGCACAGTGGCCTCAATCATTCTCAAACTGAAGATATCTGGCACAACCAGGACTCTTCCAAGTGCTGGTCCTCTGGTCAAACTGAGCAACTGAGCAACTGAGGCATAAGAGCCTTAGTAAGAGAAGTAACCACGAACCCGATGGTTACTCTGACTGAGCTCGAGAGATCCTATGTGGAGATGGACAGCATTCCAGAAGGACAACCATCACTGCAGCTCTCCACCAACCTGGGCTTTTCAGCACAGTGGCTAGACAGAAGCCTCTCAGTGCAAAACACATGAAAACCCACTTGGGAGTTTGCAAAAAAGCACCTGAAGGACTTTCAGACTGTGAGGAACAAGATTCTCTGGTCTGATAAAACCAAGATTGAATTGTTTGGCCTCAATTCTAAACAATATGTCTGCAAGAAACCAGGCACTGCTCATCACCTGCCCAATACAATTCCAACAGTGAAGCATGGCAGTAGCATCATGCTGTGTGGGTGTTTTTCAGTAGCAGGGACTGGAAGACTGGTCAGGGTTAACGGAAACCTGAATGGAGCAAAATACAGGGATATCCTCAATGAAAACCTGTTCCACAGTGCTCAGGACCTCAGACTGGGCCTGACTTGAACCCTATTGAACATCTCTGGAGGGACCTGAAAATGGCTGTCCACTGACGGTCACCATCCAACCTGACTAAGCTTGAGAGGGTTTGAAGGAAGAATGCAGAAAATCCCCCAATCCAGGTGTACAAAGCACTTAAACTTTTATTGAAATTATTTCAAATATAAATATTTTTCCTCTAGATTTTAGCTATGCAATCTGATCGGTGCTAGGTTATCCACTATGGAATGAAGAAACAAATGACTGGACCCAGTGTAGAATTCTACCCAAGAAAGGACACAGTGCTTTATCTGTTTTTCCTTCCAGCTACTACTGCCTGTTGATTTATTAATGGAATATAAGAAGGAAAAATTTTAAAAAATGCCACCTTCTATCTGCAGCCGATGGGAGGCTTTATTAGATTTCAATCTTCTCTAGGAAGGAAAGGAATTATTTTCTACAGAAAAAGAAAAACGACAACAACCTTGTCTTTTAATTAACAAAGCAGTATAATAAACTATCATTCTGAGTCACTTCGGGATGTCAGAATGTTTCCAGCAGAAGAGTGGAAGAAACAATGTATTATTTGTTTTGGATTAGGGTTATTTAAATTGGGATCAGAATTATTCTCCTTCCTCCTGCAGAAAACTTTGATTTTATTAAAAATGACATCAGCTACCTTTTGAAGAAATTATGTTTTGAGTATCTGAGTCTTCCTTCACAGGCATGGAGATTTCAGGTATAACATTTGTTTCTATTAATTGTTGTGGAGATACATGATCTTCCAACATAAACATGTCAGCTGGTTTAACACATGGAGAGCTTTTAAGAGAAACACTGGTAGAATCCCAGTCAGATGTATCTAAAAACAAAAAAATATTTTAAAAAGATCGAAGTAGTAAATACAACAACATATAATAATTTAACAAATGTTAATCGAATGTATTTTGAAATCAAGTAATACAAAGATCTATTAGGTTGCCAATATTAACAACAAAAAAGTCTACGGCTGAAGCATTCCTATATCTGTAATATATCAGCATTTGGTTCTTAAAATACTGATAGGTATTGGAAACTATTTTGACTTAACCATTACATTTATTTATGCATATCCCAAATGAAAAGAATTCAATCTTCAATCTTCTATAGTTCAACAGAAAAGTACAAGTACATGTCTTTTTTTAAAGGATACATTTAGTTTCATAAGCAAATTTTAATTGTTTTTTCAATACATGGCAAAATCTGATGTGCTTAAATACTTTCAAATGTATGATACATAAATATGCATAGTGTTTGAGGACCTTCAATATCATCTGCTTCATCCAAACCAAGTTCTTCCATTAAATCTGAAAGAAATTAATGATATTAGAATATAAAATATGCAATATGTATGATATAATATTTTAAGCCTCATATAATGTAGTTACCTGATTTTTGCTTTTCTATGATTGCCTTCTTTAGAACAGGAGGAGGAGATTCACATACCAAGTTTTCTTTTGTGATCTTTTGCTATAAAGATAATTCAGCGAAGAATGAAATAAGATACCACAATGTAGTAATAAAAATAGTTAAATAAAGTTCATGTAACAAAAGTAGTACTAACCTGCAAACCTGGTTTTCCTAGGGGGGGAAAAAAAGGAAACAAGTTCTAATATACTGCAACTTTTAAATTTATGTGAATCCCACTCTTGTATTACAAGTATAATACAATATTTTTTGTTACAAATATAACAAACAAAACTTCCAGGAAGGTATGACAAATTGGAGACAGCTCCCAAAAAACAGAGCCAATAACTGGAGCAGAATGAAGAGCTGGCAAGTAGACCAGCTCTTTGTAAGTCCTGCCCAGACAAAGAGGAGACTTGAGATTGTCCCCAGGTGCTTTAGACAGTTGCTTCTCGCAAGACAGCCCCTCTTTGGCAGGTCTAGAGCTATGGGAGACAAGGTAATAATCATCTTGCTCAAACAGCAGTACGTGCCTTTAGAAGGAACCGGGTTGACATACTTCCTTTTCTAATCACTTTCAAAATTGCTTGTTAGCTGCTTTTCGGCTATTAAGAACCTTCGGATCAATGTTTTACATGATGTTTTACGTGATGTTTTACAGCACCAGGTGAGGTTTCTTTCCAATTCTCAGTAAAACAAAATTGAAATATGAAGTTAAGGATTTAAGTTTTTTATGGAATAAAACAACAAAAGATTAAAACTTTGATTTTAGAAAATTACAAATGGACTAAGGGGTCAGATAAATTTGAAATAAGACTTTTAAATTAATTATAAGAATATTTTCCATAAGAAAATGTTTTTGATTAAAAAAAGATATTAAGACAAGACTTCAAAATTGGATGCTAGTGGAAACTTGAAGGAACTAAAGATTATAATTAAAGAAGAAGAAACTTGACTTGCTAATACAGAGTGAAACAAAATATTTTAACACTGGATGTATTGAAAGTTATTTCTGAACAATAGGAAAAGATGTTATATTGGAAATACAAAACAATGGCTGATGTCATAATAAAGGTAAAGGTAAAGGTATATACAAATAACAAACCAAGGGAGTAACTTGGATAATTCTCCTATATTGGAATTACAAAAGAGGGTTCTTAAAGCTTTGAAGAATTTTGTGAGACGGGACCAAGAAAAAATGAAAAGAAATCAACTTCATTGACAACATTTGAAGGAACTAAAGATCAAGGTTGTTAGAAACAAAAGTAATGAATATAAATGTGTTTTAATCAATCAAGATTAAAATAGATGTTATTTATGGTAACCATTACTGGACTGTTGCTGACACCAGGAATAAAATGATTAGGTGTTATATGTTTGTTTATAGATAAGAAATAGAATATGGGAAGAACATGTCATTTGTTGTATTTTAAGAGGAGGAGATAAATTATTAAAATTGTTTGTATTTGTGATAATTCTTTATATTTTTCTTTTTTCATTACTTTATTCTTTTTCCTTTTCTATTTTTTCTTGCCTGCGCCCTTCTTTTTATTCTTTGTTAGATATTTCATAGGATTATTGTAGGAGGAAAATATATAGTTATAACCTGTACATTAAGGCACAACTTGAATCATGTGGACCCAGGATAAGGTTTTACTCAGTTATAGAAATTTACTGGCAATATATATAAATCCACCCACCTACCAAACACCCCACCCCCACACACACACAGACAACCCTTAGCCACTCCATTATATTTTTCATATCTAAATGACTGAAAAACATTTAAAATATTTATGTACGTTGATATAAAAAGGATAATTTATGATGATTTTACCATTAAATGGTTCTTCTATAATACTGTGCATGTGTATTCCAGTTTTGGCAGGAGATGTAGGCAAAGAACTAATAGTTGGCTTCTTGGGGCTTTCTGAAGTATACTATTGGAAACACACATATGTGAGAAACATAAACTATAATCATATACCCATTTTGTTTATCTTTCTTTTTGCAGAAAAAGAAAGATATTCCTGAACATATTATGAAAGCTTTTAATTACAGAGAACATAAAAGCATTTTAAATTGTAAGTTTAGCTTTTAAGAAATGGTTGATTTGCACTTACTTACAACAGAAATGCTTGAATAGACATTCATATTAAAGATTGGAACTGTTCCCATTTTAATTTAATAGAGTAGAAAAGTTAGCTGGAAATTAAGTGATTTTTTAAAAAAACATTCACAAAATCTGATCTGTGCAACACACTAAATTTCAAATCTCCTTTCTGAAGTACCTCACACTTATTTCAACTAAGAATGCATCCTAGAATGAGTTGGTTATAACTCAGGACCAAAAGCAAAGTGAACTTCTTCTTCTTCTTCTTCTTGTGCCATGTCCGTCATCGGACGTTGGCGATCATGTTGGCAATCCTATTTTTGTCAACAGCCGTATGAAAAAGTGCTGC
>JANHZT010003253.1:27000-39915 GCA_032468215.1 Stegonotus admiraltiensis | reverse complement strand
ATTGTAATATTTGTATGATACTTTTTTCTACCTGTTCACCGCCCTGAGTCCTTTTGGAGAAGGGCGGTACATAAGTCAAACAAACAAACAAACAAACAAACAAACAAACAGTAAACAATACCCCAATCAAGTACTTGCAAAGCAAGCTAACAGTAAACAGCCTAACTACCAACACCACTCCCACCAACACTGACAGGGCAAGCCACATATAAATTGAGAGCAAACCCACTCTCCCCCCAGCACTGATGGTGTTACCTAGTTTGGGTAATGAAACATCTGCAAGAAAACAACCAAGTGCAGAGAGCACCCACTCTTCATTTTAACCCTGGGCTACAAATATTGTCCTCTATCACTACCTTTTCTATAAGGAGTAAGAACAAAACAAGAAAGTTATCCACATTATGAACTATACATTTAAATAAATTATTATTGATTTGACCTGTACAGACAGTTACTCCTTTCCTCAAATCCCTTCCTGACTTGTTGAGCAATTCCTGCACTTCGCTATCTATTTTTCTATTAAGCACAAAACCTGTAAGTGACAATAAAAATTCAGAATGTAAACATGTATCAGTAATTGTAGCAATCACATTAAAAAAGAATAATACATTTAAATTCTCTGTCCAATGGCATTTTCCCCTTGTTCTTTGAAAATTAAAACCACAACTAGATCTCCAAATACCACCAACAGATATGCACAAAGCAAAAATAGTTTTATTTAGAGTATAGAACAAAGCTGTTCCACCTGGAACATTCTACAGAAATGTTTCAAACTGTTTCCTTCCAACCCCCAAAATTTTGATTTTTAAAATGCAAGGAAAAATTTAAAAAGCCCCTTGCTTCCTCATTTTTTTCTTCCTAGAATCAGCAAGAGTACTATTCAGCCATTCAGTCCCTACAAAAATAGGCCACCAAATATTAAAAACAACAACAACAACAACAATCAGCCAATTGTAAAAGGTAGCTTTACTTGGAATAGTTTATATCCTCTAATGATGAAAAAAAACCTGCCTATCCCATGTTGAAAGCATTCAACAAGTAGATAAAAATGCCAAATCCAGTCTAAACATCTGGCTGACTGTGAAGCGAACCATAATAATCCCTAACAATAGAAGTAATAATTAAACTTTTTTTTGCAACCTCTATCTGTAAAACTGAACTGATCTTGGAGCACACTGCTTCAAATATTCAACTAACATAAACAGATTTCAGAATTTTCAACTTAAAAATTCAAAGAAAATTGTATCAATAATTGTCATCCCATTTTTGTATTTAAGCAGCCTCTCTATAAAAGCTCATCCACAGACCACACAAGAACATCACTACAGTATATACAATTCAAGCCATTTAATTTTCTCTTAGCTAAAACATTAAACACAGCAGCAATTTTCCATACCAAGATAACAACCTTTTTCTAAATCCAGCCAACTGATTGACTCAACATCAAACCAAGCTTTGTCTATCCCCATTCCTCAGGATAGATGAGGAGTAGGGCTTAACAGCAACTTTGTCAACAATAAAATGTTAGTTAGGGGAATAGTCTTGAAAAGCAAGCAATGGGCATTCAACTCCTAAGAACAAGTTGAGAAACTGATTATGGGGACATTCTTGAGAAAGACCACTGCTCCATTAAGAAATGAAGAAAAAATGAATTGTAGGATGTCAATACATCAGCTATCCTAGCAATATCCTATTTCTCAGAAGTCTAACTGGAATGAAAATGTGGCAAATCACCACTACTACATCTGACCAGAATTGTTTATTGGCTTCCACCAAAAAGAACAAATTTATCTTTGTTTGCCTTGCTTATAGAGTTCCTCAGTATTATTCAAGAAACCTGCAGGACTGTTTTCCTTGACAAAATTGTTATTATCCCTCAAGAGGAGACTGGCATCCTGTTGCCAAGGGAAATCCATGGCTGGAACTGGACTCCTGCTGACATTCTAGCCTCTTTTTCCTGCCTATGGCCTGTTAGTTCTCCTACGCCAAAACTAGTTTGCAACCAGTAGTTCTATTCACAATAGATATATCAATGCTGATGATGTTTCCCTTAGAAGCATACAAGCTCTTAATACATATGTGTTTCAATTATAATTTGTCACCTTTGTGTTGGAAATATTCTGCAAACCTATAGTACAAAATAAACATTTTTTACAAACAATAGCAGTAATATCTACTTCCATTTGGGAAGGGGCAGAATTGTACTAATTGACCAGCCATTTGTCCTATATAAAAATTTACCTTCTTTATTTTTAGCAGGAGCACCAAGCGTAATACCAGTATCTCTGTCTTTTTCTGGACTGTTTACTATAGACAGAACTTTTTGACCATCAAACGAGCCCTCTTCTCTATTTTTGTAGTTGGAATATTTAGCAACATACTGCTTAAGGCTAAAAGGAAAAAAAATATTTTATTCAATATTGACTCATTTTAATAAAACAAAATTAATCTCAACATAGAAAAACAATGTTAAATAAAAAGCAATAACTTAGTTGTTTGCCTGCTATTTTAACACCCTGCTAACTGTTATCTAATCTTAACCCATGTTATGCTTTTTGTTTTCATAAAGGTTAGTTTTGTTTCTTGGTTATGTGACAATGAAAAGAAAATGTTTCAGCTTACATGGAATCATCACTAATCATAGCATAATCTTTTGCTGACCATCCACTTTTATCTCTATGGGCAACATTCGATCCATGAAGGAGGAGAACATGCGTTAAGTCACGTTTTTTATTAGAAGCAGCAATCAGTAGTGGAATTCTGAAAGAGAAGAACGCCCCCTCAATTACTGCATATAATCAAACCTTCACTAATACTTTAACATCCTGTATTTTCTCAGCATTATTCCCTCTTCCAAAAAGACAGGAGTTTTCACATTATACAAAGCTCCAATTATTTATTTATTTATTTATTTAGTGTATGGCATCTCTTACATGGACTACATACTAACATTTCACCTAGATTAGTAAACACAATAAAATATAAATGTTAAACAGATCTATGTTTAAATACCAATGTCTAGGCCATCTAACCATTGAAGCACAGCATCGTTTCAGCTTACATCCAGTTATGATATGATTTACCATCTGACATGGGACCCTGCAGTGGAAGATAATATATCCCATTTATACAGAGTGTTGGTAGATGCCGTGTGAGGTGTGAATCCTGTTCAGGATTTTCCATTAAGGACATGGTAGTTCAAAGCCTGGCATCATTCCTATGTCTGCGTATTCCCTGACCCATTTGGCTTTCCACTGGGAATCGATGTTAAAGTTATTGGGCAGATGTTGTGCAAGTGCCAGTGGGGGCTTCCTGGATTTGTGCTGATAAATGAGGAAGGTCAGCATGCACTTGTAGGAGTGTATTGCTCTTAATTTTTCTGTATTCTCTCATTTATGTATCTTGCCTTCATAAAGTTGGCAGTGTTATATTCCTCAGAACAGGAAGCTAGAAATTTGGAGTGGTTTTAATACATCTGCTTATAATCTTCATGGTGTCGTTGAATCTGGCGTCTAACATTAGTATGGCAGCTGTTAAGCCATACAGGGGCATACTTTTCTGCTGCAGAGTAGACCAACTAGTGCTGATAGGTTGAGGGTGACAGCTGAAGCTCCCCATTTCGTTCCATATAATTTCTGCAGTATGTATCTATCTATCTATCTATCTATCTATCTATCTATCTATCTATCTATCTATCTATCTTATATGCCGCCCTATCTCCAACAGACTCAGGGCGGCTCACAACAATAAAACTACCATAACCACAAATACAAAATTAAAATACCTAATTAAGACCAAATAGAAGTTAAAACCCATATAAAACCCCATCAGTCCAGTATGTTGTTTCTAGTATTTATTTTTGCTGCCATATTCTCTAGGTGTATCGTGTAGAAGAGAATCCAATCAAATGTTACTCAAGGTACTTTGGATGGGGATCATAGGGAAGTAGGTTGTTGTTTAAGTAGACTTTTGGGGCTTCAGATGCCGATTTGTTGTTAAGGTGGAAGCACATAGTTATTGTTTTGCTGGTACTAGGAGTGAGCCTCCAATCAGTTAAGAATTTTCCGAAGATTTTAAGATCTTTGGACAGGAGGCAGTCAACCACCTCCATATTTTTCTTGTACTGCTATGGCCAAATCATCAGCATATCCAAATTTGTGTCCCCTTGTCGCAATTTGTATAAGCTGAATAGTGTAGGTGCCATTACAGAGCCTTGTGAGAGGCCATTGTTCAATCTTAATTATGTTGCCCCCCATTTTTATCTGAAAGGACCTATCACTCAGCATGTTATTATTAGTCAATAGAGATTTTTGCAGGGGATAATATGAAACAGTTTGTATAACAACCTGTCCTTCCAAACCATATGCTAGTTCAGTCTATAAACACAGCCGTGGATTTGAGGCATGGTTGGAATCTTGCTTTAGTATACAGTAAGTCTGTTAAGCTTAGCACCTGGTCTACACAGTCATATTGGAAGCCGGACCGTTCCACAGGCAGATGTTCATCTATTATGGGACCTATCCAGTTTATAATTAATCTTTCCTGGAGTTGTAGCAGGAGCTAAAAAGGCCAATTGGGCACTAGCTTTCAACTCTGTCTTGTGGTTTGGCAGGTTTTAGAAGTGATAATATTTTAGCTTTTTTGAATTCTGATGGGAGACAGCCATTGGAAATAAAAAATTAAGTATAAAAGCCATGTGCTTTTTTTAAACTGAAAACAAATTGAAAATGGTATTGAACAGAAACATCAGTATTTTCTTTAAATGTAAACTACTTTAAGAAACCTACTTTTTTATTTTCAAGGTTTTATCTTTTGATCCCAAAGGCAGTTTATAATACAGCTGGAAACAAAACTTTTAGATAAGACTTCAGTGCAATGTTAACAATAGCACCAAGCCATTGATAAAGAATTTTTTATATTGAGAAAATGTTATTCCAGCAGACTGATTATCCGTTATATTCAGAGGCATGAACACTTAAAAACAATCCTAAAATCCTGGAAGGGTTATCAGCTACATGACCCAAACTGTACCTTCCCAATTTATCTGTGGCATGCACAGATGCTTTTTGTTGAAGAAGAAACTCTACCATTTCTCGATTATTTTCAGCCACAGCAACAATTAACGGTGTGCACCCCTCCTGCAATATAAAAAAAGAAATACATATATGCATAGCTTCTGTTTCTCATTTAACAAATACAATGAAATGCAATGTACTGTACCCAAGCCAGACAAAAAGGATAAGAAGTTTTCTTTCTTTCAGACTGCTTCTAGATGGGTTTCAGTGTGAGTTAAACATCTCTGAAATAATATTTTCTATCTTTCTACTGGTACTTGGATTTAAAGTCTCAGATAATTTCAAACATTTGTGTAATATTCCAGATTTGACTATTATAACTACAAATGTTATATTGGAAAAAGTAGGGCTGCATGCAGTTTTCTTGGCAATGTTTTTTTGGAAATGGTTTATTTGCTTCTTATTAAGCCTGAGAGTTAGGATTAGTCCAAAATCATCCAGATAGATGGAGGGATTAGAACTCAATCTCTCAGCTTCTAGTCCAATGCCTTTAACTACTATACCAAATGAGGCCTTTGTTTTGTACCGTTTACTCCCATTGAAGATACTGTCACAATCCTACAAAAAACAAGTATATATTGTTTGCAAAGGGATTACGGGAAGTTTGTGCATGTTAACCAAATTGATGGAAAAGAAGAAAAAAACTCCAAAGATTTATATTTGGAAGTATATATTTAATTTATGACTAAAGCACTCTGGTTCATACCTGATGACAAAACATATAGTAAACGAGGTTAAGTAAGCTGAGATACATGCTAGGCACATGTACTAAGTTCCTCCTACTTTATTTAACAGTAGGAAGGGGTAGTTTACATGACATTTGAACCTGAGATTATGATTAAGTATGCCCAAAACAAATCCCTATGTGAAAGCTAGCAGCTTATTTAAAGGTAAATTATAAATTGTAAATTACAAAATGAAGAAATGTGGTAGCTTAGTGGGTAAGACACTGAGCTTGTCAATCAAAAGGTCAGCAGTTCAGCAGTTCGAATCCCTAGTGCCACGTAATGGGGTGAGTTCCCGTTACTCGTCCCAGCTTCTGCCAACCTAGCAGTTCAAAAGCATGTAAAAAAGGCAAGTAGAAAAATAGGGACCATCTCTGGTGGGAAGGTAACAGTGTTCTGTGCACCTTTGGTGCTTAATCATGCCGGCCACATGACCACGGAGATGTCTTCGGACATCGGTGGCTCTTCGGCTTTGAAACGGAGATGAACACTGCTCCTTAGAGTCAGGAACGACTAGCACATATGTGCGAAGGGAACCTTTATCTTTACCTTAATTTTACAAATTGTAGTCAACTTGTTCAAGCAAAATAAGGAATGAAGAGCCTCAAGTTCCACTTTATTATGCAACAGATACTTATATTACACATTAGTCTCTCAGTAAATAATGCAGTGTTTTTTCTGTAAATGATGTTAAATTTTTTAAAAATCAGAATATGTATTGGTTTATACAAAATCAAAAACTATTTAATATATTAAGTAAACTACTGGAATTTTACCTTGTTTTGTGCTTCAATGTCAGCTTTCTTTTCAAGCAGATATTTTGCTAGAGATACACTAGAATTACAGGCAGCAAAGTGGAGGGCAGTGTTGTTGTCTATGTCCTTCAAATTAGGATCTGCTCCATGTTCAAGCAGATAAATTGCACAGAATTCTTGCTGGAATTCCACTGCCTAAATATTTAAGATGATGTTAGGTCTACAACTTGTTTTCATATACCTAGGTAATACTGTCTATAATTTACACAAAACAAAGTTACAGCTTTTTCTTGGTCCCTTTTGATTATAAGCAGTGCTAACAATTTATTATACTGATAGTTTTGATTAAAACAGAAGTTACAGAAATTTGGCTTTATACTGCTAGTAAATTGCACTATTTTAAATGCATACCTTCATTAATGGAGATCTCTTCTCTTTATCACAGCTATCTAGTTGGCATTTGTTGTCCACCAAGAAAGTAACAATGTCTGTATATCCATTAGCACAGGCAAAATGCAAAGGTGTTCTAAAAGAAACCATATTGTAAAAGAAGCCATATTCATTCAATAAGTAACTAGCAGTAGAGTACGCCTTTCTTTTTCTTAAGAACATTTTGATTTTGTATATTTCAACTGTATTTCAAAACTAGTGTTCAGCATATGATGAACTGGAATATACCCATGTACTCTGTATACTCAGTAGTAAAGCTCTACAATATATAAATTGCAGACTTAGTTAATTAGTTCTTCCTACTTGAAAAAATAAATTATACTTTGCAAGAAAGAATAAAGCCTAAAATGCAACAGAAGTATTATTTGCTTGATTTCAAATACAAATATTTCGATTAAATTCCATTGAACTTAACAACTGATGGCATTTATTACAAATTCTAGAATAATCCAGCCACTATTTCCCAGTCACTGATAAATATTATTGTGATGGCTATAGAAAGGAGGAAAGAGAAAATTCCCATTATAGTGATGATTTATTGAAACATTCTCTTAATTAATGTATGCTTTTTAAATCTTAAAAGAACTGCAAAACTTCCTATCCAAACTTACATACTGAGCTGTTTTCAGGAGTCTAAGACATCAGCATTACCATCTATTATTTATAGCCAGTCTTCCCTCCATATAGCTTTCACTGTGACTTACAGATAGTCCTCGACTTACAACAGTTCATTTAGTAACAGTTCAATGGAACTGAAAAGTGACATGACAGTTTTCACACTTACAACTGTTGCAACATCCCCGTGATCAGGTGATCAAAATTCCGACACTTGGCACTGACTAATATTTACGACGGTTAGTCTCGCGGGGTCATGTGATCAACTTTTTTTTTCATGTTTTATTTGTTTAATTTATATAACACTCAATTTTCATCAAACAGTGTGTATTCTGGGTACAATTATATTTTAAGTCATATTTATACATCTTCATTATATTTAGTCATCACCATATTAATAATATAACATTATGATATAACCTTAATGCTTAACATTTAACATCGTCTTCTTCAACGACTCTCCTCTATACCGTTTCCTCCCTTTATATTTCTTCCTTTCTAACTTCTGTTTCTATTATCTAGCCATTGATAAAATGTGTCCCATATCAAAAAAATATTCAATTTCTTCTTTATCCTTAATAGCAAGTGTTAATCTATCCATTTCTGCACAATCTAGTATTTTTTTAAATTACATTCTCCTCAGATGGGGTCTCATCACTTTTCCACTGTTGCGCAAACACAATTCTGACTGCCGTTAATATATGTAAAATCAAATATGCAGTCTTTTTATCATAGTTTTCTGGTAAAATGCGAGGCAAAAATATCTCTGGTTTCAGAACTATATGTAGTTTTATCATTTTTTCCAGCGACGTATGTATTTTTGTCCAATATTTTCTTGCTCTTAGGCACGTCCACCTATGTGATCACTTTTGTGATCAACTATTTTGTCAACTTCTGACAAGTAAAGTCAATGGAAAGCCAGATTCACTTAAAAACCATGTTACTAACTTAACAGCAGCAGAGATTCACTCAATGATTGTTGACAAGAAAGATTGTAAAATGGGGCAAAATTCACTTAAGAAATGTTTCACATAGCAACAGAAATTCTGACCTCAATTGTGGTCGTAAGTCAAGGACTACCTATATAGGAACTAGCGGCAGAGTTCAACATATAAAAAAGTGATATATGAAAAAAGATACTTGAACAGTAGTTAATAGGAAGGATGTCATTTTATTAGAGACATACTATAAGAAGGGCATTTGAAGGTAGGGGTGCAATATTAAGCATAATATGGTTTAATAATATTGCCTAGTTACAGGCATTCTTCGACTTACGACCACAACTGAGCCCAAAATTTGTTACTAAATGAGACATTTGTTAAGTAAGTTTTGCTCCATTTTACAACCTTTCTTGCCAGTTAACGGGATAACTACAGTTAAGTTAGTAACACAGTTGTTAAGTGAATCTGGTTTGCCCCATTGACTTTAGTTGTCAGTAGGTCTCAAAAGGTGATCTAATGATTTCAGGACACTGCAATCATCATGAGTCAGTTGCCAAGAGGCTGAATTTTGATCACGTGACCACGGGGATGCTGCAGTGGTGGTGTGAAAAATAACCATAAGTCACTTTTTTCACTGACGTAACTTTGAACGGCCACTAAATGAACTGTTATTAGTCAAGGACTACCTGTACAGTGTGTCCTAGTTACAGTGTGTCTGGTATAAGTGGGAAAAGAAACTAAATTATTTTCAGAAACCTATTCCCATTTATGGATTATAAAAGAACTGAACATTTTACACATTACAGGCTTCCAACCATGGGATGGTATTTATTCTTTAAGGGGTTGTTTTAAGGACACAATCCAGTTTAGCGCCTCATGCCATCAAGAGGTCATAAAGTCACCTTCCCACACAGTGAAGAAGTGCTGAGGGAAAGCTCAATGCCACAGCAACCTTCAGCGCCAGATTCCGAGGAAGAGACCCTCAGGAACAAATTTCCCGCTGCCCAGCTACCTATGACATCCACACAGTCCTCCACGTGGGCATGTTTTGGACCAGTGACGGGCCTCACTGGGGGTCATCCCACCCTCCGAAGCCCGTGAAGGGAGAGCGGGTGGCCCAAGTAATCAAGGAGGGATGAAGAGGAGAGCTGGTGGTTGCGTGAAGACGAGGCGGGAGTCGAGCCCAGGCCTGCTCCTTCCCACCTGCCAGCTTTATCCTGTTCGTTGAGGTCGTGTTTCTGCAGGAGGTGTCGGAGTTCCCCGAGGTCTCCTTCGGCCGCCGCTCGGTGCAGTTTATTCAGGTCCTTGCTCTGCAAGTTACAGCCGTCGCCGCCGCTACAGATGAGAGCGCCTGGGGCTGAGGCGCAAGCCACGACGCGGCTCCGCGACGGAGACTGTTGTCCATTCTTCTTCCTCCCCAGCCCCAGGATTTTCTTCACCTTCTTCATCCTCCTGGTCGAGGAGGTGGAAGGGGGGAGAAGGCTTTGAGTCACGAGGTGCGTCGCAGCATTTGCCGCCACCAAATCCCTTTTCCTGCGCTCACGAGCTCGCTGGGGAATAGCATGGCTGCCTGACGCGGTCAATGCCGGCCGTGCGCTCCGGCCGGCCGACGGCAGTTGAAACGGGGCGTCCCATCCAAGAAGTCGCGGGCATCGATTCTACGGCGTCAGAGGGACGGAAAAGAGCAGAGGGCAAGCCAGAGCGCGGTAGCCAAGGCAACGGCTTCCCGGGGCGGCATTGCGCATGCGTGCTCAAATTTGTTTTCTTGGCGCGACCACGTTGCTTCCGATGGCGCAGGCGCAGTCTTCCGTCATTTCTGCGTCCTCGAGTTTCCGGGAAAGTTGGTGCCGAAGGAGGTCGGAAAAACGGTTTGGGAAAGAGATCGTGGAAGTTGTAAAGCCAGCCTGAAAGTAGGCCATGAGCCTAAGCGAAGAGAACGCAAAGTAGATTGCACCCAAGAGTTTGGCGCATGCCGTTCTTGGGTTCCAGCTTATTGCATGCAGCTCAGAAAACTTTGTAGGATGAGTGCCAAAAGTTTATTTGTTAGAGCCTGATTGTCATCGCTTTTATCCAAATGAAGTTTTGCAAGTACTGTATAAAACTAACATTTTTCCTTAATAATGTTTTGAGTTAGTAATAATAAGAATCAACATCATTAAAAAGTTTGCAAATTTGAATTGCTCTCCAAAACAAACACTCCAATTTTCCAAGACTTACCTTTGTTTACTTAGCTTTTGGAAGGTTCTTGCTACCCTTTCTAGCCCCAAAACATTACATATAATGCTAAATTTGATAGAAAATACCACCCCTAACTTTATTAACACAAAAAGTAGGTAAAAATAAAATATACATTTATTTTACACTGGTTTGGCTTGGGTCCTAATGCCTTCAACCCTGGAATAAAGATATAAAAAACTTTTATGCTAGCGTAGTAGAGCCAGTTTAGTGTAGAGGTTAAGGCATAAGGCTAGAAACTAGGAGATGGGGATTTCTAGTGTCTCCTTAGGCAGGGCTGTCTAAGCAAAGCTGGCTGGGGAATTCTGGGAGTTGAAGTCTGCCAGGCTTAAAGTTGCCAAGGTTGGAGACTCCTGTCCTTAGGCACAAGGCTAATTGGGTGACCTTGGACTAATCTTTCTCAGCCCTAGAAAAGAGGCAATGGCAAACCACTTTTGAAAAACCAAGAAAACTGCAGGAATTTGTCCAGGCAGTGTCTCAGAATCAAACATAATTGAACAGAAGAAAAAAATTGTATTGCATGAAAACAAGAAGAAAAAATGCAAGATTGTTACTGATCAGATAAGTATAGAGCCTTTCATTCTGTAGGATCAGATGGGTCTATGAATCTTTTGATCTGTTTTCCAAGAGACAGGCAGGTGATAACCAAATTTGGCCCTAGCTTCTGCCTCAGTTTACTTTCCCAATAAGCAACCAAGTTGGAAGATCATTTAAAAGCAGTTTATAAAGTGAAATCTCTATGAAAAAGGAGAGAGAGAACCTTGAGCCCCATGTTTCATTCTTTTTTATAATTAACACAACAAAGAAAATGCAAGAGAAAAGTTGATTGGACAGGATAAAAGTAACCTTGCCTTTGCATAGGAAATCAATTACATATTTGCATCCCCTAATATCACACGTGTTTGTTACAATGAGGTCAGAAGGGGCATAAATTGTAAGGAAAAAGGATGTTTGGAGTTCACAAAAGAGAGAAACCAGATCCCAGTTTGTACTAACAATTTTTTTTCTTATGTCTGTTTATCAGTTCAGGAATGTTAAAAGCTAATAAACCTGAACATCATTTTAAAAGAGAGAAAATAAATCAACTTAAAATACAAAGTAACTATGTTAGAAAGCAAGTTACAAAATCCATGTTATGTGCCCCTCACAGATAATTACTTGATTCATAAAAAATAGTTTCCTTGCTCCATTTTTTTTGGTAGGTTTAAAGATTTTTAGAAAGAACAATAAAGTGTAAAAGAGAAAGAAAAAATGCAAGAAAATAAAAATATAAAAAGAAATCCCTCTTTAAGAAAACAAATTCCCATCCTCATAACAAATATAAACAATTCCATAGTCTCTTCACCCTCTTTTATTATAAATTATAAAACTTTTCATCCATAACTAATTTGTTATAAATAGGCAAATCAAAGAAGTAACATCTCCTTATCCAATTATCAGTAAAACTCAAAACAGCTCTAAAATATTAACATCTAAAACTCAATTTTTCACACTGAATTTTTAGCCCTAAACCAATCCCCATTTAAAAGGCATAAAAAGGTTCCAATATCCTACTGTTAACAAATAAAATGTAAAGGTTAATAAGACACAGACTATTTTTTCTTTAAATAAGACACATTTCTTCCATTCCAAATGGTAGCAATTTCAAAGTGAACCATCCTAAATAACAATTTGTCCCACTCAGTGGTAAAATCCAAATTTTTTTACTACTGGTTCTGTGGCTTAGTGGGTGTGGTGTGGTGTGTCTTGGTGGGTGTGGCAGGGGAAGGATATTGCAAAATCTCTATTCCAACCCCACTGGGGGATTCTATATCTCAACTCTAAAATATTCACATATATAAAGTAATTTTGGTATCTGAATTTAAATAGAAACTAAAGTTTCATATAACAAAAAGAGAGTTTATCTTTTAAAAAATGGTGTAGTTTCCAGAATTGGATACAAAACATTTAGATGCTAAAAAATTAGGATACATAAAATAGTTATAAAGTAAAAAAGTAAACACCATGTAAGCAAATTTAGTATATCAAGATATAAGTAAATCCCCCCAACACCTAGAACAGTGATGGCTAACCTTTTTGCCATTGCGTGCCAGGAGTGGGGGGGCGGGGGAGGGTCGCA
>JANHZT010003253.1:2229-14228 GCA_032468215.1 Stegonotus admiraltiensis | reverse complement strand
CGGGTGGCGAGACATTCCTCTTGCTGGGCCCGGCCCAATGATGGTAAGAGTTGGCCCTCATTGCCCCCGCTGCCAGTGAAAAGCCCCCGGCCCCATTGCGCGTCTCAAACAGCCGCCGCCATCTTGCACATGCTCACATGAACAACTTGTAAATATTGAGGTATTTACTGTATATGTAAAGGAAAATAAGGAATATTGTGAAAAAGAGTCTACATTGCTGTTCTATTTTTCTCTTTTTGGCTCCATCATAAATATCTCTCATTAAAAGAAATTGTTTGATATTCCATGGTCTTCAAAAGTTTAAGAAGCACTAGCTTAAAAGTAGGCCTGGAAATACTTTTTCTCTATGCTTTAGTTGTTCCATCACAGATTCAGTGAATAAAACAATGAATCATCTTTTGCTTTCCCATCCTACACCTGTCAACTTGATTTCCTAAAGAGAAAATTTTTTTGGGAAAGTGGATTTTGTTTTCTACAGTTCTTTATTGGCATTAAGGTACAGAATAAAATATCCAATGAATTTGCTGAAAAAGCAGAAATGTAAATTCTGAATGCATCTATCTATGTTGGTGGCGGAGGCAGTTGCTTGTCTCCGGAGCTCCATCGCTCCTCTGTTCCACTGCCTGCCCTTTCCCTCTCCTCCCACCTCTCTCAGTCATCTGGTGCCCTTTCTTCCTCTCTGCTTACTCTTCCGGGGCCTGAGGGACCCAGGACTGCCTTGTTTTCCTCCCCAGGTTTTCCTTGTTTTCCTCCCCAGGTCATTCCTCCTGGGCCATAAGGACTGTGCCATCCCCTTCCATTGGCCCAGGCTCCATCTCCTCCTCGGACCTGGACTCTGAATGGGCCATGACAGATTGCTTCTCTAACTTGTAATGCACTGTCCTGTTCCACACATACCTTGTCTTGGCAGATTTGGAAGCAATAGCAATGTAAGAGTCCTTTTATTTATAACTCTGTATTAATAGCCAAATTGACATTGTACAACTTCACTTCTTTAACCGTAATTAATTGTTCTTTAAACACTGCAGGAATTGTAATTGTGTGGAGAGATGTTCCATAACTTCCTCAAATTACAATTTATGCAACCCATGGTAGAGGTTTGAAAAATATATAGTTTGGATCTATTTTGCTTTTGTTTAGTAGAATCTTGAGGTCCTTCAAGGCAAATGCAAAATAGCACCACATGCAAAGAAGCAGATGCAGGTGGCGCTGAATTTTAGACTGTGGTATCAGCTTAGTGTGGATTTCAGAATGGATTATATCTCCATATGTTGTTATAACCTTGATAGAAAGAACAAATCTCCCTGAGGACTTGCATAGATATATTTGGCTGATATAGATAGAAATAAATGAACTGTAAAAGGTCATGCCATGTTAAATGACTGTTTAGTATAATTATAGGAAAAAATAAATTCCCAGTTATTCATCTGTCGCTTTGTTGTTAAATTTTTTACTTTTATGGATTTAAAGATACTAAGAAATTCATTTAGTGGAAAGACAAATTGATGTAGAATCTGAATGTAAGTTATAGATATGCAACAATGGAAATTTGAAAATTATATTTAGAAAGTATCTTTGTTTTAGTACATTTTCCAATGCTGATTGCTAAAATGAGTCTAAAAATTCTAAAAATACAATGGTTGGATCTTTTTTTTAACTATGTGGTAGCAGTGTTGCAAAGCCCACAAACACTAGAAAATCGTTCATAATACAAATTTTGAAGGTTGTAATTCTATTTATTCTTACTTTGTTTACTAAATTTCTCTAAATCATATATTTCGTCCAGATTCAGAACGAGCATTACATTGGCCAATAGCTACTGTAGAAGAATTATATATATATCTATTGGAAAATATCTTTGAGACCTTTGAAAGAATTGTGGGAGTATGCTTCAATGTCAAAAGTAACTTCATACATAAAAAGTAAATATAATGCAGAATTTAATTCTAATTAAAATAGTTATGGATTATAATGTTAAATACGCTTTTATGCCACATATGAGATTTGAGTTTTATTTTCCACAGAACTATATTTTAACTTGATAAATAAATCAAGTTAAATCAAATTTTCAGTATTGACTTGTTTATTGTTTCCTGTTTACAGTTTTCTTAGTGATTTGTCTTGAATTAACAAGTATGTTCAAAATGCAGTTCTTATGTTTGGGAGCTAATGTTTATGTTTGCATATTACCTTGGGAAACTTAAGTGGCTATATTCCCATTGTGAAGACAATATTTCCCCTGAAAGTAGTATATGAATCATTCCTTAACTACTCTACCTCTTAACTTCCAGTTGTCTTTAACATTCCAGTTAGAGAACATAATATACAGGGCTTTTAAATGCCACTTGCTCTTGGTCTCCAGCATCTCTTAGCCAATAAGATTAAAAATATTTAAGATGCATTGTTAAATTCTTGAATGAATGCATACATTAAGAATATGCACTGACATGCCAAGCATTTCTCCTAGGGTTTCCAGAAGGGAAATGAACTTTGGTGCCTAGTTGTTTTTGTGTCAGTGGCTCAGCTGTTCCTCCTGCCAGATGCACAGTTGCTCCAGCCTCTCAACTGATCTTCTGGCCACCCACCACCTGAACTGCTCCACATTGAGCTGTGCAAACCCCTCTTCTATCTGGGTGTGGCTCACTGGTCTCCCAATGAACTCTGGCCAGTTGCTTCTCTGGTGGACTGGTAGCCTAGCTCTTCCGTAGGCTAGTCTTTGGCCTGGAATTGAGTAATTGCTTCTCTGATCTGCCAAAGCCCAGCGGATCATCGCTGCCATCACACCACTGTTCCTGGAGTCTCATAGCAGGCTCATTGGTAGGTCTCCTCAGATATCCATGAACTGAATTTTGGCCCCAAGCTGCTCCACTGCCTCCCTGACACCCTCTCCTCTTCTTACACAGGCTATCTCCTGTTGGGCTCCTTGTGGGAGGTCTTGTTTCCAACCATCCTGACTTGTAGGATTGTAGCATCCTTTGCTACAATGATGAAAATTGCATTTTGGTATGATATAGAAACCAAGTGTTAGGAAGGCCATGTTGGAGTTATGATAAAAGAATTCAAGGAATGGTTTAATCAACCATTATATGACAGCCCCTGGTCCAAGATAAACTCTGCAATTCTTACTGAATGTTTAAATATTTTAGTTTAAATGATCTATTACAGAATAGTAGCCAAGAATGAATAAATAAAAAAAAAATGGAGAGTTGTTTTACAGTGTGACATTATGAAAACTATCAAAGTTCTTTGTGGGAAGATAAAACTCAGCTCAAGGAACTAAAAGATTAACATGTAGCTTCAAACAATAAATAATAATTTTACTACTCAGTATTAAACAGTTGTTCCTATTTTAAAAACAGATTTTTGTTTTGTTTTGTTTTGTCATGGTTGCGGATTTTTATACTTCACTGAACAATCTGACTATTTTCTCAGAACCCATTCTTTTGAAACAATGTGATACAGCTGTGATTCTATTTCCATTTTGCTGAATATTTATCCTCATTTTCCTCCCCAGGTCATTCCTCCTGGGCCATAGGGACTGTGCCATCCCCCTCCATTGGCCCAGGCTCCATCTCCTCCTTGGACCTCGACTCTGAATGGGCCATGACAGATTGCTTCTCTAACTTGTAATGCACTGTCATGTTCCACACATATCTTGTTCCTTTCTTTGGGTCTAGGATTTTTCTCTCTATGGTTGTTGGCCGCTTTAAGAAATAGTTCTACGAATCTCTTTTCCTGGATTTTCCTTTCTTTCTTTCTTTTTCTTTCTTTTAAAGTTAGGGTCTAAATAAAAGGGGCGTTGGTCCTACCTGAGACACTCCTTCTCATTGAGGGAAGACAGCAGCCAGCATGGGTTGTACTCGCTCAATCAGATGTTGGACTGAGTCTGCCAATCTTGTTAAGTCCTGCCCTTGTTGCTGGGCAGCCCAGCTTTTGGCAAAGACCAGGAAGAGACAGACTCAGCATGTGGGTGAAAACGAGAGAGAAACACGTACAGAGAGGGAGAGAGAGACCAGACTGGCAAAGGGAGGGTGTGGCTGCTCTCTCCCCTCAATGAGAAGGGGAGCCAGCGCCCCTTCTCCACATTGGGGGAGACAGCAGCCAGCATGGGACATACCACAGTTCACTGTCCCAAACCATGGGAGGGACCAGGCTGGTCTGAAATACCCTCTCCAGCAACTACCTGCTGTAACACTCTACGGCCAAATGTGGCATCAGCCGAGGCAAATTTGTCCAACTTATAATGTCTTATGAAGGGAGCTGGCGAAGTCCAGGTGGCCACCTGACAAATCTCAATTAACGAAGCATGTGTGGCCCAAGCTGCTGTTGTAGCCGCACTGTGGGTGGAATAAGCAGTCAAACAATGAGGCCGTGGAAGAGAGTGAAAGTCATATGCTGAAGCGATAGTCTACCGGAGCCAGCGGCCAATGGTCGAGGAGGAGACCCTGAGTCCCAAAGAAACACACAAACAGGGACTCAGTCTTGCGGATAGAAGCTGTCTGTTTCAGGTAAATCCGTAAAGCCCTCCTAACGTCCAATGTGTGCCAGCAACGTTCTCGTGGATGCATGGGATGAGGACAAAAATCAGGAAGAATTAACTCTTCAGAACGATGAAACGAGGTATTGACTTTCAGAACGAAGGTGGGGTCCAGGTGGAGAACCACTCTATCTGCGTGGAAAATACAGAGGTTGCTTCGAGCAGACAAGGCCGCAATCTCAGATATACAGTGAGCCGATGTGATGGCAACCAAGAAGGCGACCTTACACGACAGAAGTCTGAGGCTGTCCTCATGCAAAGGCTCATATGGAGGACCCGTAAGTGAGTCCAGAACCAAGGGAAGATCCCAGGTAGGGTATCTGTGGACCACCGGAGGACATAGATTGAAGGCGCCCCGGAGGAACCGTCGAATCAGCAGATGATGAGCTAGAGAAGGTAAGGACCCACAGGTAAGTACAGAAGAAACTGCAGCCACCTGCCGCTGCAAGGTGTTAGGAGAAAGGCTGTCCACCAGTCCTGCTTGGAGAAATACGAGAACATTCACAACAGAAGGTTGAAGAGCCGGAACAGCATTCTTGTCACACCACAAACAGAACGCTCGCCAGGTAGCAGAATAAATACGTTCCATAGAGGACTGGCGCGAAGCCAGGAGAGTCCGAAACACGTCGGCCGGAATGTCAGCATCCCTCAACGAGCCCCGCTCAACCTCCAGGCTGTTAGATTGAGCCAAGGAAGGTTCGGATGAATTAGAGTGCCCTGCATCAACAGGTCTGGTGTGATCAGAAGGCGCCAAGGGGGAGTGATGGAGAGTGAGACAAGGTCCGCTAGCCATGGCCGCCATGGCCAATGAGGAGCCAAGAGAACTACTTCCGTCCGTTCCAGCAGAAGCTTGCGGATGACCCTGGGAAGAAGAGACATAGGAGGAAAAGCATACAGAAGGCCCTCCAGCCAAGGCATCCGGAGAGCATCTATGGCTTCTGCATGCAGTTCCGTATACCTGGCAAAAAAGCGGGGCAGTTGAGTATTCAAGTGCATGGCAAACAAATCTACGGTCAGCACTCTGAAGCAGAGAGACAGTTTCTGGAAGATCCGTGGGTGTAGGTGCCACTTGGCATTGTCCAGGCATTGCTGGCTCAACCAATCCACCTGAGTGTTGTCGACTCCGGAGATATGTTCCGCTTGAAGGGAGGCGAGGTGACATTCCACCCAGAGACCCAGCTTGACAGCAACAAACAACAGAGATCTGGATCTGGTCCCTCCCAGCTTGTTCAGATGAGCCTTGGCCGTCATATTGTCCATCAGGACAAGGACATGAGCGCCCGAAACCAGATGACGAAAGGCCCGAAGTGCGAGGAAGACTGCTTGGAGCTCCAACCAGTTGATTGGTCAGAGGGACTCGAGCTGAGACCAGGTGCCTTGCGCTGTCTGACCGAGGCAGTGGGCCCCCCAGCCCAGGAGGCTGGCATCTGTCATGACGACGACTCTCTGGGGTTCAAAGAAAACACATCCTGCTGACAGAGCTGGAGATCGCCACACTGGAGGGATCTGCGTATCGATGGGGGAACTGGAAGTGGCCGGGAGGAGGTGCCTCTGCCCGCCTTCTGCAAAGGCAAGAGAAACCACTGAAGTTCCCGAGCGTGTAACTGTGCCCAGGGAACTATGGATATGGCAGAAATCATTTTCCCCAAAAGTTGAGACAGGAGAAAGGGAGAAGCTGAATGACAACCTTCAATACGGAACACAAGTGCCCTCAAACTATCCTGGTGTTCTTGAGAGAAAAAAACCTTGCCCTGCACAGAATCTATCAGGGCTCCCAAATGCTGGAGACGGGTGGTAGGGGTGAGGTGGCTTTTTTCCAAGTTTATGGAAAAACCATGTGATGCCAGAGTTTCCAGTGTAAGACGGACATCTATAACCGCCTGCTCAGGGGAGGATGATAGCACCAAAATATCATCTAAATAACACAGCAACCTAACGGAGCGCAACCGAAGGGAAGCCGCCAAAGCAGCTAGTACCTTCGTAAAGGTACGGGGGGCAGAGGAAAGGCCAAAGGGCAGAGCCCTATATTGGAAATGGCAACCCCCGTAACAGAATCTAAGAAATTGTCTGTGGGAAGGGAGGATAGGGATGTGTAAGTAGGCCTCGGTGAGATCTATGGAGGAAAGGAGATCACCTCAATGGACACCATTGAGAATTGAATGTAGAGATTGTATCCTAAATTTCCGGTAGATAATGTACCTATTTAAGCGTTTCAGATCCAGAATGGGTCGCCACCCCCCGATGCCTTGGGTACTAGGAAAACCCGAGAATAAAACCCCATACCTCTCTGGTCCTCAGGGACCACCTGAATAGCCCTGATGGCCAGGAGATGTTGAATTGCCGAGTCCATGAGCGACTTCTTTTTGATATTACGAGAGATGGGGCAGCACACAAAGGACCTCAGAGGAGGGGAGATGAATTCTATGGCCAACCCTGATCTTAAAGTGGCCAGGACCCATTTGTCAGAAGTGGACCGTTCCCAAGTGGTGGCGAAGAGGGCCAATCTGCCACCAATGGGAGGATCCTGGGTGCAATCAGTGACGGTGTCCATAGGGACGACCTCCCCCCCCCGAAAGGGCCGTTTGGACACAAAGGGCCTACCTCTGACAGACCTATCCTGATGGCCCCACTGCCTACTAAAGGAAGAGAAAGACCTAGAAGAGGAGAAAGAGGAGGAAGGACCCCCACTGTCCGCACCTCGGGATTGGGGACGAGAGGGATACGGCAAAAACTGAGATTCCCCCCTATGGTATATAGGCGCCAACACCTTCTTCTTGTCCCTAGTCTTGGTGAGGAAGGGATCTAGGGCATCACCAAATAAACAAGACCCAGCAAAGGGAACAGATGCCAGGTGCCACTTATGCCTGGCATCTGCTTGCTAGTGACGAAGCCAGATCAAGCGACGAGCAGCGACAGAGGAAGCAAGAGACTTTGAGAAGAAGCGAGCGGCATTAAGAGTTGAGTCAGCCGAGAATTGTATCGCTGCCACAATTTTATTCAAGTCATGTTGGAGACGAGAATCCTCAGGGGGCAACTTCTCTTGGAGCTGGCGAAGCCATATCAGGGTGGTACGGTTAAAGAAAGAGGCTGTCATGGCAGCTCTGATGGCCCACGCCAAGCCTTCAGTGCCCTTTGTAGAACTAAGTCCAAATGTCGCTCATCAGGGCGAAGAGCTTCATCAGGATCTCCAGGAACAGTAGCGTTGGGCAGCAAGGCCATGACCGGGGAGTCGACCGAAGGTATCTGAAGGAGAGAGTCCAGGTCAGCTGCCATGTTAAAGTTCTTTCGGTCATTGGACGTAGGGAGAGGAGCAGAACCGGGCGTCGCCCACTGGCGCTTGAGGATGGTCAAGAAAAGGGGGGGGGGGGTTGGGATGGCCGTGACAGGTCTCACCGGTTCCGCAAACATTGGATCCAGTGAACCGGGAGGAGGAGGTGGAGTCGGAGCTACAGTGGGAGAAGACAGCTGTGCCGTATTCACTGCCTTAAAGAGAAGAGATTTAAACAGGAATTGTGGAAAGAGTCCAGTAAAGGCCGACTGATCCGGAGGGAGATTTTCATCGTCCAATAATCCAGAGTCACCAGATTCAGAATCAGTCCAAGCTGAAGGCTGAGTACCTGAGACGTAGTAGGAGAACCAGGAGCCCTAGCAGGTAGAGCACCCTCAGAAATTCTACGTGCCGGAGACCCGGAAGAAACAGACTGAACGGAAGCAGCCGTACTGGAAGGACAAAAACTGGCAGCAAGTGACTTCTGAACTGCAGCTTCAATAAGACATTGGAGTTGATCAGGGGAGAGCTGGCAAGGGACCGCTTTGCTGGAAGGCCTGTCATTCGCAGTATGTACAGGTGCTTGCTGAGGCACCACTGGGTTGGATGAATTTGATTGCGGTACTGATTCGGAGCCCCACAAGTCAGTAGTAGAAATGTCGATAGGGCAATCCTGAAGTGACACCTGATCAGGCATGGGTGGAGGGCGAGCACCCCCACGGGCAGAATCATTGGCGGCGACTGCAGGTGGAAGTTCAGTAGCGAGGAGAGCACTCGCCTTGTCACAAATCTTATTCAAAACCGTGTCCCTGCGCTTCTCCGCCTTGGAATATGTTAAGCCATGTTTATGAGACTTGTGATGGTGGTGAGGATGCCCATGACAGCTGGCAGAAGAAGGTGCAAGCGGAGCCTCCCGTGAAGGTGCCTGGGTAACAGATGGAACATCTGACTGGTCAAACTCAGAAGCAGCGGCCTTACGACCGTGCTTTGACTTCTTGAGTGCTTTTGGCATGGGGATGGCAAATAGCAGGCCAGGCAGGTGCAATGAGGGGAAAGGAGCCCACAAGTCAAAGGGAGCGTGGAAACTCCACCAAGCAAGAAAAGAGCGCCTTTTTTTTTTAGGGTCCAATACAGCAACGGGAGTGCAGAAACGCCACAATAAGAAAGTGGCCTGAAATCAATACAAGATAATAATGGGAGCGTGGAAACTCCACAAAATGGCTGCTAGTCATTAGTCAAGTCCTGAATGGCTGTCAGCAAGGCAAGCCAGAGGAAGGGAGGCAAGTGTCAACGGCTGCAGCAGTAAACGTGGGAGCGCGAGACTCCACTGAACACTCAGAGGGAAAGGCTGCAGCAATGAAACGTTGGGAGCCACTGAGATCAATCTTCAGGAGCCACAAGGTGAATCGACGAAGTGTCAGCAATTTGAAAGAGTTAGCTCGCTTCAGTCCGAGCCTGCGGCTAAAGAGCGTGTGCTCAGCCAGAATGCCAACCGGCGAGGCTCCCCAGATGAATGCCAATCCCGTTCCAATGCGCAGCGAGGAAAAGAAGCAGGGCAGTCAATAGTAATTGAAGAGTCAAGGTCCTACATAAGCCGCAAGTCAGTCACCGCCACTGTAATTTTGAATAGTATCGGCTTTAAATTTCGGCGGGAAAATGACAGGCAAAATGGCAGGCGCCAACCGATAAGCACCAAAAATTCTCTGAGCGCCGCAGCCAATAGTCAATTAGCGCCAGAAGACCGTAGAAATGCAAAGTTGAAAAAATAGCAAAAAGACGATCCCAGAGAGCTTGGAAGTCTAAAGGAAATACCCACCAGTGCTTTTTAAGGAGAATGAAGTAAAAGATGCTCCCCCCCCCAAGCTACAATCCACAGCAGCTTGGGGAGAAGGTGGATTAAACACTCACAACAAATTCCAAGAAGCCAGAAACCAGTCTAGGAGAAGCTAGCCGTAGTCCAGAAACAAACACGAAGTCAAAACCAGGAATCCAATACACAAGAGATGGTAAAGGGAGATAAATTTGGGAAAAAACAGCCAGAGCAAAGTACCCACATGCCAATCCACTGATGGGACTGAGTCAAAAGCTGGGCTGCCCGGCAACAAGGGTGGGGCTTAACAAGATTGGCAGACTCAGTCCAACATCTGATTGGGCGAGTACAACCCATGCTGGCTGCTGTCTCCCCCAATGTGGAGAAAAGGAATCTTCTCACTGAGCTCCAGTCACTGTTCATTTACATCACTCCTGCACATTCCTTTGTTGCCTCGGCTAGCCCAGCTTCATGGCAGCCATGATTGCTGCCTCTTCTCCTCGTCGTGGATGAGAGGGAAGAAGCCCTGGGTGAAGCAGGAGAATTGCTGCTCTCTGCAACCTACAGGATGCCCCTCTTTTCATCACCACCCCTACAGGGTGGTTTTAGCTCCTTTTGGAGTCTTCCAACAGGAAGAACTTGGTGTGGAAGCGTGGAGATCCGCTCCTCACCTCTGATCTAGCCAGAAGAACTGGGATCTGTGATATTTTGTACTCTCACTTTCTGATACATAATCTGGGAGATAGCACTTGTTATATTTGTGTCATCTTATAGTCAACATAGAATACTGTATTTTATTTTGGGATTTTTCTTATGTAAGTTAAAAGCCCCTCCCTGCATGAATAGAGCCAGTCTCTATGTTATCTTCTTTAACATGGAATATTTCCATTTTAATAATTCAACAAGATTTTTTTTACATTTGATCTGTTATTTTCTTTTTTTAATATAAAGTTTCATCTTATTAATAGCTTTTGAGATTAGTTTATTTTTCAAGCAGGAAATGAAAAGTTGAATTCTCTAGCTTCATTTATCTAAACTGTGGTCAGAATATGATACTATAGGTATTTCATTTTCTGTATTTTGACTGTAATCACCAGAAAGCACATATTGGGAATCTTATTTCTCTTATACATTGGGGTGACCAATGAGTACATATGAGCTCCCAACTCAATGGAGCTAATGGCAGCAGGAATCACCCAATCATTATCTCAAAGTAGGGCTAGGGCTAGGAGGTGGAGATCCAGACAGATTCTGGAATTTTGAAGCCTATAGGTTCAGTTGCCCATTACAGTTGGATTGCAAGATATTATGCATATTGGTAATCTTAATTTGCACAGAATAGTGTAAGCATTCTTGAGAAAAAAATTCGGTTTTGGTTGAGCACGTAGCATACTGGCCAGATGATGCCAAAATTGGCTAGTAACTTTATGCTTAGCGGATAATACATCATGGCAAAAGTATGACTAACCTATTCTGTAGTTTAGTTTATACCTTCTCTATTTTACTAAAAAGAATTATGTGAAACACAATTGACTCAAAACATGATGGATGGGGAAATCCAATAACTTTCAGCCGATCTATAATGTTCAAGCGTGTTCCCTTCTTGAAAGAAGTGGTCTGGAAAAACCAATCAATGCAACCCAGGATAGTGTGCATTTTTATCATGTTGTGGATAAATTCATATCTGCTAGGTCATAGGAATCCAGTGTGATAGCAGGGAAAATGTTGCCTGGAAAGTTTTTGAGCCTGCGACTCCTAACAAAGTGGACAGGGAGGCCTTTTTAACCTTAGCTCTATCATTTGTAGGATTGACCATTGCGCTTCTGACTATGTAAGAAGAGTAAATGGTAGTGAACATGAATAGTATTGTGAGTTTATGAAAGATTTTCTGTGTGTGTGTGTGTGCATGAATGAAGATGACTGTGGAATAGAGAGACGAAAGCATGCATAAGAATAAATGAAATGCTTAGTTAATTGTTTAAAGTTGTATAGGAAAGGATGTGCAATGACCTTTGTTAGCTATTTATGGCTGTGGGCTTTCAGAGAGGATAGAGATATGCTGCATGGGCATGTGAATCTGCATGTGCACATTATTGGCTGAGAAAATTAATTATTTCCAGTGATTATTAGACAGATCATTAGACAGATTGTATAAGATTGTACAATTGTATAAGATATTCTTATAGGTAATCCTTGCTTAGTGACCACAATTGGAACCAGCAACTCTCTTGCTAAGTGAATCATCACATAACTACAATGGACATGCAATGTTATTTCCCATTGGTTGTTAGGTGAGTCACCATAGGTCCGTGATGGCGAACCTATGGCACGGGTGCCACAGGTGGCACACAGAGCCATATTGGTGGGCACGCGAGCTCAGCTCT
>JANHZT010003252.1:121773-138792 GCA_032468215.1 Stegonotus admiraltiensis | reverse complement strand
GTAGCTTGGATAACAGCTAGAACATTTTAAAATTTAATTAGGGAAATTGTAACGATTGAAATATTTTTAATTATATATTGTGAAAGTAGAAATGATTAAATTGTGATTTGGAGGATTATATGGACAAAACTATTTGGGTTATTGGGAGAGTTTAAGATGTGAAAATGAGTAACGCAAGGGGAAAGCTCTATTTAACTAGGGAATTGTAAGAATTGAGATACTATTAATTGTATATTGTGTTGAAAGCAGAAATGGTTAAGTTGTGGTTTGGAGGAATATATGGGTTTATTATTATTGGTAAATAACTGATCTGTAAGAAATTGGATTGCATGGAAATAATTGGAATATTCATGTTCATATTGATTAATGTACAAAAAGATAGTTATATAACATTGATTTATATTAAAATGTTGAATTTGTATTAAACAACTGTAATATTACATAATTAACCAATGTGAGGATGGATATAAAAATAGATGACAATGGGAAGGGGTATAATATAGAATAGAAGGGGGAAATTGAATTTGATTTAGAATAGAGATGAGGATGAAGGGTAATATTGTTTTTTTAAAAAATAGATGAGGAATAAATATGGCAAAAAGTAAATATAGAAATTGTAAATTTAATTGAAATGATTAAACACTGTTTAAATTTGTAAACCAGCTTCTGTTCAAAGAAAATACATTGTATGTTTGTATGTGTGTTTGTCTAAAAAATTTAAAAAAACCTTCTTATTAAAAAAAGAACCAAAAAAAGTAGGTGCGTCTTATACTCCGAAAAATACAGTACCTAGAGTCAATTTCAGAATGTGCCAGTCAGCTCAGTGATATGCAAGACCGCTGGATTCAACTAATTCAGAATTGTTTTATCTCCCTAGAGAATAAAACACTAGAATGGGTAATCCACACAATGTTCCACTGTTTTCTATCGACTTCAAAAGTAATTCTTCACAGGCTTTGGTTATGATCAGTTTGGAAAGAATCCTGCTTCATTATCCTAAAGATGGTCAATTTAAGCTATCTCAGTCCATGTCTCTGATACTTTTTCTGCATTACAGATATTTTGCTTGGATTCCTCTCTGTCAGGATGGGGAAATATAAAATTCAAAGTGTTGTGCAGAAAAAAACATAATTGCATATTTTTGTATTACTAACATGACTTTTAAGAACTTGATAGCTTCCTACTTACAATATATCCCTGTATGCTAAGGATGTCCAAGAGTGTTTATTACCCAGTAATAAATTTTTGTTAGTAACCTGAAAAATATTGTAATTTGGACTTTGAAATCATAAGATTAAAAAGACATTGATATTTTCTTTTCTCTCGATTAGCGTTCTGGTGTCTCATATTTGAACATATGTAACTTTTAATTTATTATTTCTTTCAAAAACAACAACCTTGCATTCTTTGTATCCTGCCAGTAGCCAAGAGGCTAGTGGGAGCAATTTGTGGTTTGTTCAAGCTAGACATCATCACCCCTGTTGTTCAGATTGAAATCTTGCTATCTTGGGATTGGGCAGCAGGGGATGGGGTGGGGGTGGGGGGCAGGGAAGGAAGTTTTTCTCTGTTGGAAGCTTGCTTGCTTACTTACACTTTTTCATGACTGGGGCCGCCTTCGCCCTCCCTTTCCCTTCTAAGAGGAGGTGAGTTTGATGAGGTGCCTTTCTATTTCTGAGGCAGAAGGCAGGCCTTGGCCAGCTGGTATCTTGAACTGACACAGGTGCAAAGACTGCAGGGGGTGGGATCCAAGAATAATTGCATGTTTCTCAAAGCATCGGGCCTTGCCCAAAAGGGGGCTTGCGGAAATGGTTCTTTATGGAAAATTAATGACAAGGCTTAAAGCCTGTCAGGATCACTGTGGTCATCAGAGAAGGAGTAATGCCTTACAGGGACAGCTCCCTCCTGTCTTCTCCACGGGATATTAGCTGACCCAACACAGCCTTGTATCATCTGGAGACTTCACAAGGCCTGTGCTGGTTTTAGTGTTCTTTGAAAATCTTTTTTCTATCTAACTCTTGCTAACCAAAGGCTCATGGGCTTTGTATTTAGAGTGTGAGCCTCACAGTTTCTCTTCTAAGGAGCCTAAATCAAGATACAGAGTGATTGTTATTTCTATTGTGAGAATTTCCGTGAAAGTATACTTAAGCTTGGAGAAAACAATAACATTATGCTTATTATTTATTCACCGACTATTTAGGAGATGACAAATTCTATGATTTGACTGCATTTTCTATTATATATAATTTGGTTTAACTAAATATGTGTGAAAGACTAATCTATGTAAATGGATAGTTACAAGGTTTTAAATTTCCTACTTGCCTGTGCTAATCTTAACATTTGCAGTCCTTTAGCCAACAGCTCAAACATCACTGCATTTCATTGTCTCCTGATTCTATCCATTTGAAAGAATTGCAAGCAGCCTGTATTTCTCAGTGATATAGTTGCATAGGTGATCTATGGTATGTGTGAGAAAATCAAAAATACTGTTCTTTGGTATATTTCGAAGTCTTTGCATTTTATTTTTGCCTGCAACACACATGACTAGTTATGTAAAATCTCTCTCTCTCTCTCTCTCTCTCTCTCTCTCTCTCTCTCTCTCTCAAAGCTAGCTTGATTGTTGATGATTTAGCAAGTGGGACTTTTTGTTTGCAATGTCATATTCATGCAGAAGTATTTGAGTCATTTGCTTAAATGCAGTTCATTTCAGGTATATGTTAAGTCATTGTTGTATCATTTTCCTTGTGTATAGAAGATAAGCTCAGGAGGACAACTTTGGGAAGAGAAAAGGAAATGAGTGAATTACATCCTATTGTAAACTTTTACACTGCCCTGGATTTAAATGGCTGATACAATTGAATTTGGATTACATGTCATGTTTTGTATGTATAGACTCAATCATAAATTAATTCCTTAGAGGTCTAGGAACTTACAGATTTTATCAGTGCCATGGTCATGTTTCAGTTTTGCGTTGTAGTCTGAATTAATCTGTAAAGAAAGTGTAGAAATTTTATTATATATTTGTTTCTCAGTTTCTATTATTGATTCATTTGAAACATCTATAACATTTCTGTCTAGTATGACTACCCAAAGTAGTTAACAAAATAGAGTTGAGAATTTCTTCAGAACTGGTCAGTGCTTGTGTAATATTTGTGAATCACTTGATTTGCAAGTGATTGTTCTTATAGTTGCTAGGTAACTAGCAACCTGTGCTTTCAATTGCTTTCCTTTTTTGCAATTTGAGTATTTTTGCACAATAGATTTGTACCTGGATTTCTGGATTTTACACACCAGAGCTGAATAGCCATTGTATTCTTATTCTATGGAAGAATTCATTTCTGCAGACACTTTCTTCCTCTTTTGTCTTATGGCTTTTTGATTTGCTTTTCTGTTATCTCTGACTGTGGCAGCTTGCTATATTCAGATACTCTTTTCTTCTTGGCAGTGGTTGCAATTGGGTTTGACTGTCCAGTGATGGCTTCTTTCTCCTTTTGTTTCTACAGACATGCCTTGAGCTGGAACGCTACCTTCAGACAGAACCCAGAAAGAACTCAGAAAGCTTTGTGGAGGACCTGGACTGTTTTCTTCATGCTTCTGCTCAAGGCACAGAAGATAGCATTCAGCCATTGGACCCACTCTTATTACCTGTAGATATGAGTACCTGTGACAAAAATGCCAACATGGACATTATTCTCTCAAGGGACAAACTATTGTCTGAGACTTGTCTCAGCCTGCAGCCTACCAGCTCCTCTACAGAAGGCTATGCTGCTGTTAACCAGGCCCAACTCAACGCAGTGACCTCACTAACACCTCCTTCCTCTCCTGAACTCAGTCGCCATCTTGGAAAAACCTCACAATCTATCTCTGCAGTTGATGGCACAGTTACACTGAAATTAGTGACAAAGAAGTCCACCCTCAGCTCAGTAAAGGTTGGTGTAATAGCACCAGCTAACACAACAAAGTGTGCACTCAGTGACAGTGAACAAGGAGGGTTAGGGGCTGACACATCTCCAGAAAACAAGAAGAGGGTTCATCGTTGTCAGTTTAATGGGTGCCGTAAAGTATATACAAAGAGCTCACACTTAAAAGCGCACCAGAGGACTCACACAGGTACTTGTGTTAGATGCTTAGCTGTCTATAACCAAATTTATGCCTTTTATTTATTATTTGTCTTGTTCAGAAATGAACCTTTAGAGGATAAGAGTTACAGGCTTGGTATAAAAAGTTAGGTTGGAACATTGTGTTCCATATTATGTCAAGGAGTTTGAGAATTCGTTATCACAGAATGAAAATGCTAATCATATGGCTCTATAATTCCTATATTAGTAACATTTTCTCAGAATTTTGCAGATTACTGAGAATACAATTAATCATACAGCATACTTTGTTTTATTGTTCTATTATTTTAATTTTGTTTAAACTTCCTTTTTATTTCTTTTTTATGTTTTTTTAATGGTTATGAGCTGGTTAAAGTAGCCCCATAGCGAGATAGGCGGCAAATAAATTTAATAATAATAATAGCAATAATACTTGACATGGAAAGTTTTCATTAGGGGGATTGTGTCTGGCTATTTGAGGAAGTTAAATTACATTCCTTGGGCATAGAAGACACTTCTGGTATAATTTTCTCCTTTTATACAGATTAAGATTAACGCTCCTAGACATCCTATCAATGAGGGGTGATGGTCTATATGTCACAGCTGCTTTATAATTCTATTGGTTATTTTGCAGAATGCAATTATGTTTAGAAATGAAGACCAGATTTTTATTAGTTTTGTTGATTGCTATCCAGCAGCCATTTCAAAGAATTATGATTCACTGTAGATCAAGCCACATTCATGAGAGTCTGCTTCTGGCCTTCAAATGGGTCATAATTTTAGCACATAAGTATTTCAGTTCTCCCTACTTGTGGAAAAAAAATCCTTCACTTATATTTACTCATACTAAAAGGTAAACTGTTACTGTTAATTTTATATTATTATTACTGATTTTACTGATTATTACTGATCATGACTTGGGACCTGGTTATGTTAGGGTCAGCCTATTTTTTTCTGTCACCCGATCCCCTCAACTGAATATCATCTTGTGGGACTGAGGAAGCACGTCTTCTCCATCGCAGCTCCTGCCCTCTGGAATAGTTCCCAGATGCTTATACTCCCGGGGTTCTGGAAGGTCCTTTTAAATCCTGGCTCTGTTCCCAGCCCTAGAGTTAATATGTTTGTGGGGGCTGTGTCCCATTTTATTGTTATTGTTACGGCTGTTTTTATTCTAGGCTGTCAGTTACGTTTTATTCCACTGACAGTCAACTTGAGTGGGTGGCCATAACAAATCTAAATAAATAAAACTAATGAATATGTGTGAAACATATTCAACTTCAATCAGTTTTATTTAGAGACAGCTTTGTAGGATAAATCACTGTTCTTGCTATTTTCATATATCACAGAGAAAGAATGTTTTGATTAAAGTTACCTCAGCTGAACAGATTTTTGAAACTAGGTATTCTAGTCAAAACTGAGCGTTCTTTCCGCTGTATTCCCTTTGCATTATATATGCATCACATTTGAACCAATTTCTGATGTCCACATAAACATGTAAGATCCTCAAGAAATCCTTAGTAAGCACAAAGGGGCTGCCTGTTTGAAATATCTTCCTATATAGACATATCTAGAAATTCAGAATCTTTCTATATGCTTAACATGGTGATAGTTGTGTATTTTGATAGAAGAAAGTTTGATTAATTCTGGTTAACATCAGTGAACCAAAATTAATTAACCATTCCCTCATTTACAATCAGAATCAAAAACCTGGTCAAAAAAGCCTGTATTCTGTGCTCTTACCTTGACTGGATATATAGAGCTATACTGTGAAATACTTTTCTCTGAAAAATTACAGCCTTGTAATTAGCTAATACCTATACTAAAACTCTTGTTATGGCCTGGGTGAAACATTAAATCACAGGGCAACAGTTTTAGAATACAGGTATCTCAAATGGGCTAACTTACAAAAAATATATTCAAAATCCAGTAGCATGACTCCTGAGGGAATGAAATTTGGGGAAATTATGAATTCTTCAGTGCTACTGGATACTGCTGGGCTGCTGTTACACTTATGTGACCTTCATTTTCAGCATTCTGTGACAGTTTCCTAGGCAATCCTGCAGTATCTTCTTCCCTTCTCAAAGCCAATACAGATACTTATCTGCCTACTGGTAGAGAAGGGAAGGAGGAACAAGGAAATAGAAGGAACAAGGGAGGAAGGAACTCTATGCATATTTTCTGACAGTGATTATTTGGTTTCCCTCTTTAGGTATGAAATATCTCTGAAACAATGACCTAATGGCGCATGGGCTATCTAGTCAGCTTCTTGCTCGGATGATATGGCTTCCTGAATGCTGTGCTATTTTTTACTTCCGTTAAAACTGCTGAGTCAGTTTCCCAATTTTGCCATCATATTTCTTTACTCAAAAATTATGAATTGGCAGGGTGTGCTTAGGAAACAGTTGCAGAAGAATTCATTATTGAAATAGATGGAACTAAAAATGGTTACAGGGGTCATAGCCTATTTAAGAGAAGATTGTTTGGGGCCGAGGTTGGTAAACTTTAGGGTTATGAACTTTCGATAACTGTTGATTGGCCTTCTCTTTATTTTCCTTACCTCTCAAGTTGTCTCTTCTCTTCTCTACTCAGTTTTGTTTTCTCATCTTTCCTTTTCTACTTTTTTTCCATTTCAGTGAATATACTTCTTTGTGGCCAACCTTTTTTTTTGCACAAAGGCATATACACATGCACATACACACATTTTTGGGGTGGTGGGGCAGTTTTTGTGATTCCCTCCATCTACTCTCTGAGAAAAAGGATATCATCTTAAATTCAAAATTATCTTTCTTGCAGGTAAGTGTATGAATGAATGTGTTTTGCAATACTTAAACCCAACCTCCAAAAGACTGTTGGCAGTATACAATATCAAATAGAAACAAAACCAAATAGTAATAACAAATAACTAAATCAGAACAATATCAAAATCAAAAATATGACTTTTCAGTTTAGACATCAAATTAATACTGTACTTCGCAAAAGTTGAATTCATGGTTTCTGATTTTTGTTTGGCTAAACTGTTGCAAAGTATTTTATTATTTCAAATATTAAAAGATAACTGGAAGAATTACTGAATAAATATAGTATAAAGTAAGAGTCACCAATTAGGCCTAGTAAACCATAGAATTGTAAACAAAATGTTTAAATTGCCCAAATTTCACAACTTTTTAAGGTTTCTTATTTATTTGATAATCCTGTTTGTCTTTTTAAAAATAGTTATTTATATCAGGAAAATATTAATAAATTAAATAGGTTTTCTTACATTTATTCATAATGGATTTCAAGGGAGGGTTCATTTCCTACCAATACTTTCATGTGATGCAGTTCTGAAATTGTGGTATCTTTGGTCTGAATTGCTCTCTGAATGGATTGAACTGTGAAGGAGTCTTAAAATGTTTGGATTTGGTGTCAGTATTGACTCTCTAATTCAAACCTAGTTCAGGTTTGAATCAAATCTAATCTAATCAAATATAGACTACCAATGATCAATTGACAATAGAATGCTGGGCATAAATATCTACTTTGTTTTTTGCTCGGAGTTTATGACCAACATCTGGAGCCAGAGATACTTCTAAATGGAGACACATTGAGTCTTTTCGCATAAAACTATGCTACTCATTAGAATATACTTGGTATCTCCAAATGAGCTATTATTTCCTTCTGCAGTTAAAACTGATCACTGTTGGAGACTAGATACTGCGTTGGGTGGATTCAGATTCTTACCCCAAACAGCTGCGCTTATGTTTACATAGCTTGCTTCTTTCAGTTCATGCTGCCTTATCTCTCTAAACAATAATGTTGCTTTATTTATGCAAGCAGACATTTGAACTGGCTCCAAAACCCCAAAAGGAAAAATATTAAAGGGGTGGGATTTGGAAGTTTTGGTGTGTATTGTAAGAGTCCCAAGGCCAAGATTATAGGCATGAAGCAGTCATTTTGTTGAATCCTTTGTCTTTGAACACAGGCCTGGTTTCTTGGAACTGTCCCTGTAAGACACCATCAATTGTGAACAAGCTTCACAGTGCCAATGGCTACCAGCCATTTGGCTCTCTTGACTGCTGAGCTGAAGGTCTAAAAAGTTTCTGATATTTAATTTTTCCCATTAGCTGCTTGTAGCTTGTAGAGCTAGATGCAGTAATTCAAACGTGAGGTGACAAGGTAGTGAAACTCAATGATATTTGACAAAAGCATGGGTTGACCACTAGTAATACCAGGACTAGTCCTGTTTTGCCAACACTTGTATTTCCATGCATGATAGTCTGTGGGAAAAGTGCTGGGAAAAGTCTGTGGAGAAATCTCAAGGAAAAAGCCACAGAATTTCATAGGCAAAATTAAAAGAAGACACAATAATTTGGGAATCTCTGGAATGGCATAAAGTTTATAGACTATTTGGGAGACAGAGACATCTATGCTGAAGGTTACATGTTTTGCATGTAGAAAGTGGCAGCCTTAACCCAGAACACATCTCTGTTTATGGTTGAGGAAGACTCCTCTTTGAAATTTATTTGGGACACTTCCTTGTAGATGTATTCCAATAGCTTCCCATGATTAATAGCAATAGCACTTAGGCTTATAGATCGCTTTACAATGCTTTACAGCCCTCTCTAAGCGGTTTACAGAGTCAGCATATTGCCCTCAACAATTTGGATGCTCAGTTTACTCACCTCGGAAGAATGGAAGGCTGAGTCAACCTTGAGCCTGGTGAGGTTTGAACTGCCAAATTGCAGGCAGCATGCAGGCAGCAGAAGTAGCCTGCAGTACTGCACTCTGAACACTGCGCAACCGTGGCTAATGTGATTTTTGTCATATAAAAAACTGAAATTTATCTGTTAGAGTGAACCCCTTGGTACAGAAAGGAATTTAACTCAGAAATAACAAGAAGCTAGTTTTCTTCTTCATAAACTGAAAGATTTTTAATGAACTGGTGTTAATTGATGTGGCACCAAAGTCCTACTGCTAAAAACAAATGTGTAAAAAGATAGATTCAGATTTTGGCCTAAAGTAAAATGGAGAAGTCACTTGGTATGTGGAAAGATATGTGTGAAAGAGAGCACTATAAAAAGGTGAGATGTGCAGTTGGGAGAAAGATTACCTATTTCATAAATTATGTGAAGTATCTGTTATAAAATATATACTTAATGATGTGAGAAAATAAACTCAGTCTTAACACATTTGCATGGCAAATATTTCTGAAGGGATGACACTTTCACTTCTGGAAAGGGAAATGTGATTTTTTTTTTCAGACCTATCTCAGCAAATGCCAGTGAGTTAAGTGACAGAAGGAGAATTAATTTAGATTGAACAACGGGAGGAGGAAGTGTATAAATTTGTCATTATCCAAGAGTGGAAGCAGATGCTTTAAAGGAAAAAAAAATATATTAGAGATTAAATCTGACTTTTCTGTGGAAGTATTAGTCTGACTCCAATCTTAATGTAATCATTAAGCAAAAACTTGTAGGGAGCAAATTTTTTTATTGCAGAATTTGATAGAAAAGAAATCCAGATTAGGGCATAGGCTTCTCTTATTCAGAATCAGAATGTATTCAGAATGTAGTAGGAAATTGAAGAGACTGATACAATAACTAAGAGAAATTTCCTGATTGAACAATTAATCAGTGGAATGGATTGCCTATAGACGATGTAGGTGCTCCAACACTAGAGGTTTTTAAGAAGAGATTGGACAACCATTTGTCTTAAATGATACAGGGTTTCCTGCCTAAGGGACAGGGGGTTATTCTGTTATTCTATTAATAGGTAAAAGTAGTGGGCTCTCCCTCTGACCATCTGGAAGGAATGCTGGTCATTTCAGAGGGAAGATGGAGGATAGCAAAGAAAGCAGTGAAGAATCTCATGCAACAATGGGAAATCCTACAGAATTTGGGTGATACCAGTAAATATGTGGATATTCACAAAATGATAGGCTTAGGATCTCTAACAGGATAATGTTCTAAAGCTCTTCAACTGAAGATGGGAATGGAAGGAATTAAGTGATAACATGTGGATCTATTCCACAGTTTTAACTTGGCTTTTTACTATCTAAATAAAAAGCATGTTTCTGAAGCACATTTTCTAATGTTAAGAGTAGTTCTCTTTCAGTTTTATTCACACAGAATAAAATGCCATGTTGCCTCATGAAAGAAGAAGGTATATTTTATTTCTTCTCAACTCTAATTCCTAAGAGCATTAATGAGGTGAGAAAAAACTAATTGACTACAGTAGTATCAAAGTAAGGGTTCCAGTGTATCCGATCTAGTGCTGAATTATTCCCTGAAACCAGGGGTGGGTTCTACTTACCTTTACTACCGCTTCACAGTGGGGCTGCGCACATGCGCAGAAGCTTCTGCACATGCACAGAAACGTTCTGATGATGTCAGGGTAGATGGGTGGAGCCTCCCACCAGTTTTACTACCGGTTCTATAGAACCAGTGTGAACTGGGGGCAACCCACCACTGCCTGAAACCCATATTTTCCATTAAAGCTGTAAACATGGTTTTAAATTCTAAACAAACCAAGCATTGATACAAAGTCTTTGCACTTTAAAGTGTAGCTAAGTGATGATGAGGTACAATTGTTTTGATAGTACGTTAAAAAATAAAGAGTTTTGTGCTAGTACATAATGTATGTTTCAATGCCAAGACCATGTTGTCTGTCCCCTTAACATGTGGGAATGTTATGCATTGGTTTCAGTCATATGAACGCTGCTGTACCACTGCTGAACTAAACAGTGTTAAACTAGGTGGAACATAATCTCATCAAGAATATTAGGTAAATAAACAAGAATTTTGGATCTGATTTAAAGCACTCATGTGACTGTAATCAATCCATGGCAAGTGGCAGTCTGTGTTAAGAATATATAGCATTACCATCAAGAGGCTCAATGGTGAACCATCTAATGCATGCATGTCTGACATTTTGGCTTGCCTGGGCTGCATTTAGTGAAGAGGAATTGTCTTGGGCCACATATAAAATATATAATACAACGTATATAAATCATGTAATAATGTTAAAAGATGATGATCTTATGGTACCACATGGACATGCCCAATCTAATGCATGGATACGATGCGTACAAATATCAACTTCTACTGTAAGAACATACTGTAGAGCTAGGTTTTCCATGCTGTTAATGCTTTCAATTTAGCAGTAGTTAAGTGGGGTTTTTGGTTATCCAGAGAAATATTAATATGGCTTTAGTTTTGATGTGCAAGAATGGGTAATATCTTTTTTAGATGCAAATGCACAAAACGTTGATGTTTTATTTTATGCCTAGCAGTTAGAATTAGAAAAATAACCCTTTCTACATACACAAATGAAATGCAACAATTTTCCTGTAACCTAAGAAAATCTTACTGAATTCAAATTGTGGTATCCTCATACTCCTCAGTGCGTTTTGCAGTTGTTATCATGTCACACATATGTTAATGCTAAGTGAACTGGAAGCTAAATGCTCTACAGATTTTTAAGTTTCCTGATCTCTCCTGGGACAAAAAAATAGAGTCATTGAGTCAAAAGGGGAACAAGTAATGGTTTGAATGCTGGTGGGGGAGGAATGTGAAGAGAGAGTGTGTGGCAGGCAGACTTGTGTATCCTGTTGCTAGGAAACATCAGCATTAAATACAGTGTGCTAATTGGCTAGCTTGTCAGTGCCTGGGTACCAGCCCGGGCCTGCTACACAGCTGTTTCTGCCGCCTGGTTGCTAAGCAACTACATCCTCTACCCCCTCTTTCCCTCCCTCCCTTTGCTTCTGGCACCTAATTGTCTACTTTTGCTGCTGGTGTTGCTGCTGGGTACCAGTCTGGGCCTGCCGCTCTGCTGTTCTCCCTAGGGGTCGGAGATGGAAGTGGGGGGTGGTAGAGGATATGTCAGCAATTAATGGAGCAGAAGTGCACATTCTACAGAAGGCTGGCACCTGTGTCCCCTAATCTCTCTCCACCCTCAAAAATCCTTCTGTTCTGAGCATACATCAGGTGCCTCCAGCTTCAGTTTTTGCTAAGCCCATAAGGACATATTTTTTAAAAATATATTGGAATTGAGAAACCTTTGTTCCTTTAAATGAGGACTTGCAGGGACAATTGAAGGATAATATCCCTTTTCTCAGGACACTTTTTGTCACTTGTCTTCATGTTGTTATTCATTGCTTTCTGCATGCTTGCTTGGCAGGGATGGGGGAGAAAATAATATTTTAAAATACAGCTCTGTGAAAAACTATTGAAAGTACAACTAATTGGACTATTAAGACAGGCTGAAAAAGAAAAACAAGGTACAAGCGCAGATGAAAAGCAAACCAAGGTCATCTTGACAATGCTTTTCCTCAGAATGTATATTCCTACATTGTTCCTTATATTGTCAATGTTCAAAATAGAAAATAGTATCATAATAGTTGTGAGATGTGACCATTGGATTAACGGCAGTTCAAGCAATTGCAATCAGACATTCTACTGGTACTGTTGAAATGTTGTTCTGATTAGGTAGCAGAGGAGGATATTGTTATTGTAACTCATCAGATTTTTTTAAAAAAGTAATTTGTCAGTTATCCCAAATGGAAAGAGGTATATCTTTTGATGTGAACAACTAAATGTGCACTCAAACTCCAGTGACACTGCATTTGAGGTAGCATAATGTGATAGAAAAAAATCTGTCTGACTTTTAATTGCTTGTTTACAACATGCAAATTAGAGCTTGAGGCTGGATGAAGATTGACATATGTATTGAAGTCAGTCATCTCCTTGTGTAGATTCTGCTTGCCTACTCCTCAAAAGCTTTCAAAGGACAAAAGAAATTGCCTTAAATTTATTTTAACATTTGAGTGTCTGATTCTGAATTATTTTCTTACTTAGGTGCCTATGACAATGATTGCATTTTTTTTTTGGCTTGGAACAAAAATATAAAAGACAATAGAAAATAAAGAAAATGAATTCTTTTTTTGTATCAATAAAGAACATTTCTTTTTTTAAAATAGTAAACTGTTTCAAGCAATAACGCTAAAATTCTCTTCCAGTTAGAAAATAAGATTTGTGCAATAACTCATTACTTTGCATCTGTTATTTTATTAAGACATCCCAGGATTTTTTAAAATTGAAATGAATTGAAGGCACATCAAGAAATGAAAGGATCTTAAAAGAAAACTGAAATAGATTTTTTAAAATTAATTTCTGTATAATTGGTTCAATAATCATATTTTCCCATGCTGAGGCTCAGTTTTTGATTTTTAAGTGTGGGATGTATTCATCAGTTGTGCCTTTCCTCTCTCTCCATGTGACTGTTCCCTTGCAGGAATCAATAGGTGTGCAGAGTATGAGTTGGATTTACATAGAGGTAGTCCTCGATTTACAATCATTTGTTTAGTATCCATTAGAAGTTACAACGAAAAAAGTGACTTATGACCACTTTTCACACTTACGACTCTTGCAGCATTCCCGTGGTCACGTGATCAGTTTTTGTGGCCTTCTGACAAACAAAGTCACTGAACAACCAAGTTACTAGTTTTAACAACTGCAGTGATTCATTTAACAACTGTGGCAAGAAAGGTCATAAAATGGGGCAAAACTCACTTAAAAACTGTCAACGGAAATGTTGGGCTCACCTGTACTGTGTAGGATGGAATTAATGGTGGATGTCCCTTACAAAAATTCTTGACGTGTCAATGTCACAAGTACGCCTTCAAATGAAAGCATTCATAAATTATAAAAAATATTGTTTATGCAAATTGATTTTGAAGGTGGCTTGTTTTTTTCAAGCTTTTGTAGTATGAGCTAGTAAACTTTGCAACAACCTGGTACAATCTTAGAAAAATAGATGTGCAAAGAAACAAGGTAAATAAAGAGAAAATGTTCCATTCCATTTCCACAAAAGATCCTGCAACATTCAAACTTAGTTTTGCCTGAAAGCAGCCACCACTTTCAGAATGTACCACTTTCAATGGTAGCAGCCTTTCCTTTCCTTTCCTTTCCTTTCCTTTCCTTTCCTTTCCTTTCCTTCCCTTCCCTGGTTTTATCACTACTGTTAGCTTCCCAGAGTAAGGTGCTATAAGATGAGTGACCCTATAAATATATATGACTAACTAACTTTTTTAAAAAAAAAAATCCCATCACTATATAAAGGTAATTTATTAAAGCAATTTTACAAACTATTTCTGATTTGCTCCTTGCTGCTTAAATGCTTAAGGCTTCTGCTTCTTCCCTGTCAAACATGGCCTAAAAATCCATAATGTGAAATGTCTGCCTGTCTGTCATCATCTACCTACCTACCTACAACCATCTATCACCTATCACTTTGCTATAGCCATCCAGCCATTGTGATTCTGGGCAATATATATAATAAAACAGAATACAAGCTACATCTTAAAACAAAAACAAAATAAAACAACAAAATGGCGCAAAGCATATAGAGTGCATCAGTTAACCAGCATACAACCATCTAATGGTCTCTGCTTTAACACAAGATCCCCAAGTTCACTATTAAACTTGGGCCTTGCTTTGAGGGCCTTCTGAAAGGCCAACAGAGTTGGACCCATCTTACCTCAGGAGGAGTGATGTTCTGCAGGGTGGGGCTAGAGCAGAAAAGCAGTTTGCAAAGTAGAGGTGTGATGTGTGCAGCTTTTGAAGCATACATAGCAGCCCATGCTGCTGCATTTTGGATTAGCTGAAGCTTCTGGATACTTTTCAAGGGCAGTCCAATGTACACGGCACATTAAGAAGTCCATCCAGGAAGTGGCTAGACATGAGTGACAGAATAGAATGGGCACAACTGGCACATGACATGAAGCTGTGCAAAGGTCCTTATGGCTACAACTGTCACCTGCTCTTCAAACAGGAATCATGACTCCACAAGAACCCCCCACCTCCACCCCAGATTGTACACCGGGTCTGTTTGAGGCAGGGTGATGCCATCCAGGACCAGATGCTAAAGCCCCAGATTCAGAAGGCTCTAAAGCCCAAAGATACTCAGTCTTTCCATGTTTTGTTGAAGCTTGATTTTTTTTTACTTTTTTATTAAATTTTTATGTCATCCATCTCATCCAGACCCCCACAGCCTCCAATCACTGAAAAAGAACATCAGCAGTATCAGTTAGCTCATCAGGAAGAGAGATACAACTGGATATCATCAGCATACTGATGATACTTCATCCCAAGGCGATGAATGATGTCACCCAGTGACTTCATGTAGTAGATATTAAACAGGAGTGGATGTATTTGTTCTGATAAGGGGAAAAAGTCAGCCCTCTAAATCAGCACTCTATAAGGATAGAGATATACCTAATAGGAATAATGCACTGTGTAGAATACCAATCCTTGTTAGTATTCCCCATATTTAGTCTTATATCTGGATTCTTTTGTCCTCTTTCCTTTTCCTTGGAATGACTTGCACCCATATATCTTCCAAACTGATGTTCTCTAGATACATCAAATTACAATTTAACAACACCCATGAGACATGGCATGGCCATGAGACTAGAAAGTTGGTAGGAATGGAATCATTTAAACACATCAAAGAAAGATAATGCATTATTTATTAGATTTTTTTAATCCTGCCTTTATTTCATAAGTAACTCAAGGCAATGAACATAATATTCCCTCCTCCTCCTATTTCCTCACAACAACAATCCAATGAGATGAGTTGGCCCGAAGTCACCTAGCTGGCTTTCATGCCTAAGGTGGGACTGAAACTCACCACCGGTAGCACTTTAATCACTATACCAAATTGTCTCTCAGTAGAGCTCTAAATAATCATCTCCCCATTTCTTTTGAGATATTCTATCTCTTCATTTTGTTTTGTTGTTATGACAGCTCTGATGGGGGTAAATTAGCCTTTGCTGAAATCCGTGGGTCAAGGATTGCTTTAAATGCCTTTTAAAGGACACGTTTTCCTTTGTCTTTACATTTTTGTCTCTCTACAATATCCTGTAAGCAAGCCTGCAGAGCCTGGAACACAGAGACATTTTCTGACATTTGGCAGCTAACAGCTCATGTTAACAAAGAAAAGGATTGAACAGAAAACTAGTCTCTATGCTTGGCAAAGTCATTTTGCCCCTGGAGCTCAGATATCATAGATGTTAAAGGTATACCAGAAACTGAGAAAAGAAAATGTGTTTATAGTTGGTTACCATCCAGCATATCAAATCATGGGTGATAAATTTTTTTGGGTTAGCAAAATTGAAATCCTTCTAATTAGTTCATTCAAGTTATTGAATTTATTGGCTAGATCTTAACTTGAATTGGGCATTAAGGGAATGTATTACTACCATGACAACCAGAATGCAAAATTTTTCCATCCCTTACCTACAGTGTTAAAAACTCAAGTTGCTGTAGGGAACAAAGAATTTTCTCTCACAGAAGATCTATAGCTGCAGGGCTGTGAGATGGGGACGCATTTCTCACCATAATCAATGGTTGCTGGGAACTGTAGTTGAGCAACAGCTAGAGGGGGATGGTTTCTTCACTTTTGGACTAGAATTATGAAGAACATTCTCATTAAAAAATCAATTTATAGTTAACTTACTGGTGTCTTAGAAAAACAAGTTTGGCCTAGATACATTTAAATAAAATGTGGGGTATGTGTGAAGATGCAATTCAAAGAAACAAAATAGTGCAGGAGGAATGGTGACTTCTTTCCAACAAACCCTTACCCAATAATGTATCTGTTTCGATAATAACTACATGCTGTGTTTAGTGTTGCACTGAGAACTAAGTCACCTGCTTTTTGAATGTTGCTTTTTATGTTTATCAATATGAGCACACATAAATTTAATTATTTATGTAGATGGCTAGCTCAGTCCTTCTAAGGGCAGTCTCTTCTCCTATGAGTTTACAGCTGAATTCTATATAATGATTGGTTTCTACATTGGTTTCCTACCGAAAAACATGTACATTATAAATAATTTTATACACTAGAGCTACCCTGTCATATACAGTTTTACATAGCTATCCAA
>JANHZT010003252.1:99633-110634 GCA_032468215.1 Stegonotus admiraltiensis | reverse complement strand
AGACAGCTTGGCTGTCTTAGGAATTCTGGGAGTTGAAGTCCACAGGGTGTGAAAGAGCCAAGTTTGCCTACCACTGAGCTAGGCAATTATTCTCAAGATTTCTTCATCCCATCTTTCTCTCCCTTTTTCATTTCACTTTCGAGATCAGAATCTTCCTGCATTATTTTTTTAGTGGAGTATAGTGATGTTAATTAAGTTCCACATGTTTTCTGGGGAATCCTAGCTCCAAACATAACACACATTATTTTCTTCTTCTTGAATGCTGCCTCCTAATGGGGTGTGTGTGACCATGATGTCCTTTCATGTCCATGTACTTGTTTTCAACCATGGTGATTTTTCATAGCACAGTGGTTTCCCATTGCGTTCTAAACCACTGTTGCTTTACTGTGGTGGTATATTTCATCCCTGCTGTTGTATAAACTACAACAGCTGTTGCAGACTGCATATATTGACTTGTAGTTGCTACTGATAGAATAGTTGCTCTTTATCAGGGATATGCTTATTTATTTGCGGTATTATTTCCTAGATCACAACACTGTTGTTAGATACATGCAACATATTTGTCAAGTCAATAGCATATCTAAAATGTTACCACTACAACTGCTAGCGCTGCTGTTAACTGTCACAACTATTTTTGCAGCTGACCATATCTGCTATCTCTTATGCCATCCAAACCCCAGTGGAGGCACCTGGTAAACTCAAGGGTAGGACATTTTCTTGAATCCAATTCATCTTTTGGAACTGTGTGGATAAAACAGGAGAGGAAAGACATATTACTAGTCTAAAAAGAAAATATAATAAGATTACAAAATAGAATTACAATAGTACAATTTTATCAGCGAAGGACAGTCCAAAGGCTCTATAAGTATTGTTGCAACATCTGAGCCATTATCTGAGCTAGCACTCAGTATAAATGTAAACTAGCTCTTAAGCTTGATGGTTTTCCTCTTACCAAGAAGGCTACACATTCAGATATGGGCAGTTGATAGATCTAGATCTACTAGTTGATTGCTGGATAATTTTCTACTGTTTTGCAGGGATTTATTTATTTATACATTTAATTTCTAGTTAGTTTATAAAAAGTCTTCATTAACCTCTTGTTTTCTTCTAGTACACTTTATTCTGGGGATTCTGAAACAGTTTGATGATAATTTGTAATCATGGCTGCATATATACAATGCAGCATAGTCAAGCAGACTGCTTCTTTTTCTTTCATGTTAGAGACCTTGCATACAAAACTTAATCTTTGGGAGAGGGGAATTTGTGCATGAAAAATGTCATATATTTCTTGGTAAACTAGAAAAATGTGGGATAGACAGCATTACCACCAGATATATTTGTAACTGGCTGACAAACTGTACCCAAGTAGTCTTCGATGGTACTAGATCTACATGCAGGGAAGTAAGCAGTGGAATACCACAAGGTTCCACCTTAGGCCCAATACTCTTCAATACCTTCACAAATGACTTAAATGAGGGAATAGAAGGAGAACTCATCAAATTTGCAGATGACACTAAGCTGGCAGGAATAGCCAACATCCCAGAAGACAAGCTCAGGATCCTAAAAGAACTTGACAGACTTGAACAATGGGCCCCATCCAAGAAAATGAAATTTAATGCGGAGAAAAGCAAGGTTGTACACCTGGGCAGGAAAAACCAAAGGTACGAATACAGATTAGGCAAAACCTAGCTCAAAAATAGTAACTGTGAGAGAGACCTTGGAGTCCTAGTGAATGATCACTTAAATATGAGCTAGCAGTGTGTGGCAGCAGCCATAAAAGCTAATACAATCTTTGGTTGTATAAACAGAGGCATGGAATCAAAATCATGTGACGTATTAGTACCACTTTATAAAGCCTTAGTAAGACCACACCTGGAATACTGCACACAGTTTTGGTTACCATATTACAAAAAAGATGTTGAGACTTTAGAAAAAAAAGTGCAAAGAGCAGCTAAGATGATTAATGACCTGGAGACAAAAATATGTGAAGAACGGTTGCAGGAATTGGGTATGGCCAGTCTAGAGAAAAGGATTGGGGTGACATGGTACCAATATCCCAGTATTTGATGGACTACCACAAAGAAGAGAAGATCAACTTATTTTCCAAAGCACCAGAAGGCAAGACAAGAAACAATGAATGGAAACTAATTAAGGAGAGAAGCAACCTGGAATTAAGGAGAAACATCCTAACAGTGAGGACAATTAACCAGTGGAAGAGCTTGCCTTCAGAAGTTTTTATGCTCTGACAAAACTCCTAGCTTTTAAGCCTTTAAGTATTGATTAGTTGCACTAATCAATCCTGATCATTAAAATTGGAATAACAATAGGCCATGTGTGTCAGGATGACTCTCAATGTAATGGTAATTTTCTGTGTCTCTGATATTTAACTTTTCTGTATAACAGAAATGATGCTATGGTTTCTCAGCCTGGACATTCAGAACTTCTAATAGGAATTACAATCCACTTGTTCAGAACTGTGAGATGTGCTTCTTCCATGATTCTAGGACTTAGTACCTTGCCCTGTTTCTTTCCTCCTTCTTCCAGTAAAATTCAAGTGTGAGGAGCAAGATATATGTCCTTACAGCAGCAGTTACACCTCTTCAATAAAAATTACAGGTAGTTCTCAACTTACACAATTCATTTAATGACTATTCGAAATTACAGCAGCACTGAAAAAAATGACTTATGACGGTTTTTCACACTAATGGCCATTGCAGCATCCCCATGGCCACATGATCAAAATTCAAATGCTTGGCAGCTGGGTCATATTTATGATGGTTGCAGTGTCCCGGGGTCATGTAATCCCCTTTTGCGACTTTCTGACAAAGTCAATGAGGAAACCAGATTCACTTAACTGTGTTACTAATTGAACAAGTGCAGTGATTCACTTAACAACTGTGGCGAGAAAGTTCATAAAATGGAGCAAAATTCACTTAACAACTCTCTCACTTAGCATCAGAAATTTTGGGTTCAATTGTGGTTGTAAGTTGAGGACTACCTGTATGTGATATTTAGCATATAGAAAGTCAGTTTAACGTAGCTGTTAAACATTTTGGATTAGGAGTGATGTGAGTCAGATTCTGGTCCTCCTTCAGTCACAAAAGATTATTGGATTTATTTGTTCGTTCGTTAAATTTATTTGCTGCCTATCTCACTGTGGGGCTACTCTAGGCAGTTTACAACAATAAAAAAGGAAGCAATGAAAGGAGTGTAAACAAACAAAAGTAAAATAATAGAACAATAAAATAAACAGTGAAAAAGAACACAGGAATACATCAATCTGATAGCAAAAGATGGATGGATGGAGAGCAGAGAATAAGGGGAAAGGAGGTGGAGTCTGCCATCAATCCTGCAGCCACCGCCAGTATGGAACTCCCCCATCTGGTCCTCGGAACAACCTGCAGAGCTGACTGACTTGGATGACTTTGAACCACTCATTCCCTCACTCACTCCTACCTCATAAGGTTGTTGTGGGGGTGGGGAAATAGAAGGAGAGAGCACTTTATATCCTACCTTGCTCCTGAATGAAATACAGTATTTTAGCGAATAGAAATATATATACAGCTCACAAGTAGGTTTTGTTTTTCCTTTAGAAATTGTAAATGTACACTATTGTTGAAAATTAAAGATGCTTTTGAAAAAAATTAAATTTAACTGCAGTGAATACTTGGCTGCTCATACTAACTTTTCATTTCAGCGTGCTTTGACTTTTTTTTTCTTTTTGCATAAGCATTTCTAAATCATTTGTCTCATGACTAAGTATCATGACCAAGTCCTAGCTAATTCCTTTGTTTTGGATTCACTGGAAGTGAAGGTAATTTTTTTTTGGTTTCTATAGTCAGTTTGGTATGACTGTTATAGCCTCCTGTCCTTTCTACAATCATGCATTATCTTTATGAGAGCCAACCAATAATGGACAAACTTTTCCTCATAACTGTGTTGAAGCACTATCCATCCATCTTTCAGATGGCAAAAATAGTATGCCGGCATAAAAATGTGCTGACCACATTGCCAAACTTCATTCTGCCACAATAACAAGATTGATGAGTGGCACTGCCTTTATTTACATAGGGCAAGCTGAATTAAGGAAATGGATTGGTAGATTCCTTTGGCTTCACTTCCACCAAATGTCACTTGCTCATGGGAAAACAATCACCTCTCATTCTCCTCAAAATGGAGTGGTTTGGGGTGAATGTCGGCAGCTCTGAGATAAATTTTAGGTAGATGTAAATCTGTTAAATTACTTGACCAAAGAAATGGCATGCATTCAAGCAGTGTGGAAAATAAGGAAGCTGTCTCCATATTCCTTACAATTCTCTTGCCTCTCCCTTGTCTGTCACTATCTTTATGAGCGCTATCATAAAGGCATGGGTATAAGGTGTTTTTTTTCATAAAATAGAGAAAAGGCAAATGGGGTTGGATATGTTTCAGGATGAATTGAAAGGGAATGATTGATAGCAAGTCCCGATTATTGCTGCAAGGGACCAGGAGTCAGTTCTGACCTGGCTTGGTAACATCTGAAAGTAGCCACTAAAGAGCCAAGGAGAACAAGCATTTTAGAGCAGACATGCAGATCTATTCAACTATATTTGCCATGCAGATAATAACAACAGCCATCACTGTGACACTGGGAGCTGTCAAAACCAAATGGAGTAAAGAAAATCACATTCCCACTAAATCAAACGTCATATGACAAAAAGTGGTGGAAACTATGGCTTCATAAGACTGGTCCTGGGAGCTTTGCCTGATTAGTAGGATAGTTGTAGAGCTCTTGCATAAGTTATCAGAGATAATAAAAAACAGTAAAAATATATGATCAGACAAAATTCTCTTGAGAGCAGAAGCAATGAAAACCAGTAATGCACCCAATGGAGACAGAAGTAATACGCATCTGACAGTACCTACCATAGTACTCTCTCCCATCTTCTGTGAAATAAAGGACTGGCGCTCTTTCAGAAGAGTATGAAATATGTGTTTAAAAATAAATTTGGTGCTCTTTTCAGAAGAAGCATGAAACAAGTTTGTATAAGGAGTCCACCTAAGATCTGATGAGCACTATTGGAAAGCACAAGCCAGGTATTAACAAGGTGGAAGTCCCATCTGTCCTGAGGTTAAACCACAGTGCCAAGAAACCAGAATGGAGGGCTGTGACCACCAAAGTTTAAAGTGGCTAAAAGGGGCAGTGTTGATCCCAGCTCCCAACTATGTCAGCAGTCAAATGGTCAGTGAAGTGTGCCAGATTGTACTTGCAAAAATCTATTGAGAGAAGAGAAAAACATTCCTTTAAAGCTGGAACAACTGAGGATGACTTTAAGTCGCTTCAGATATGGGTTAAGACTTAATGTCAAGAAGACATGGAAAGAAAAAAGCAGTTATTGGGGCAAAGTTTGTGCTGTGGTTAGAGGCAAGTGAGGAAGAGCACATAAATCACCACAGTGCTTTTGTATAGAGCTGCCATAGCTGAGCTGCCAAAATCCAGATGGCTGCTAAATGACAACAAAGAGTTGTAGTTTTCCATATCTCTCTTTTCTATTTAGTGACCATATGGATTTCTGCAGCCCAAATATGGCCATTCTTGGTGACACGAAGCTCTTAAGAGTGATAACATCTTGAACTATGAATACATATGCATATTTCTGAATGCTTTGCTCTTGGTAGAAGTGGGCTCAATTTTTTTGGGAGTAGGAACTGTCTGTAAATCAGTATCGCACAATGGTCCTTTAAAATATTACATATTGTTTGAGAATGGCTTCTCCATATATGAGATCACATTTGTATCTTTATTTCTCAATGATTATCTTGCTTCCTTCTGGCTAGACCATGATTAGATGGGCATTTCTTTCCAGCCACCCTTTTCAGTTATAAGCCACTGACTAAAGTTATCATGGAGCAATTACACTGGAGACAGCGATCTATATACATTTCAAAATTATGAGATTGTCTCACCCATTTTTCTTCTTAAGGATTCTTCCACAGCCATGGGAACTGAAAAGGTAGATTCTGAAATGGATGTAATAGAATTGAAATTGCCAGCTAAATTTGTATTCATTTATTACTCATACCATGTTTAGTACATATCCAGTGCTTCACAATTTCTGCAATTTTATTATGCAGGAGTAAGCAGAGGCTTTTCCAGTTGATTAAAAACTGTACACAGTGGGAAGTGAAATCCAAACGTTACAATTGTCTTTGATACTGATGTTATTTTTGTATTTACTTTGCAGGTGTTTTTCAAGGTCTGATCACCTTGCCCTCCATATGAAGAGACACATCTAAATAATAGGGAACATACAGTGTGACCCGGATGCAGTTAGACCATAGCGTCATGGGGAGAAGGGTGGAACCCAATTGCCTGTCTCTTGCTACTTTCCAGAAGAAAATAATTTGATCACATGTAAACTTCTATACACACAATATGCACTAAATGCTGTCATGCTCTCAACAGTACGTTAATCTGTTTCCAATGCCTTGCCCATCTGAAAGGCAGAAGACATGTGATTAGGAAAAGGGATGCAGGGGAAGTCTTTAAGACACAGTTGCTTACAGCACTTGAGAACTTGAAAATCTTTGCTCCTGTTTATTGCCAATGGAAATCAAAGCAGATGGAAGAGGATTCCTTGCAGGTGAACAGCATAGAAGCAGCATATATGTAACTCGCTTCTTGGTGCAACTTGACTGGGGAGGGGGAAAACCTATTTTGGACTTGCATATTTGTAGCACTAACTTTTCTTTTGAGATAATTTTGGAAGGAAAACTAATGACCTAGAAAAACCAAATTCCAGTTTGGTAGCCAAAACGTTACTGTCTTGGTTCCTTTCTGCCGATTTTGTTTTAAGGCACCCTTACATACGACGATTCATCAAGATTCCTCAAGAACTTCTTGATCTGCTCCGTTTTCTTTTTTCATAGAACTGAGCTGTCAAGATCTGTTTAAGTCAATACCAATGGCCTTAATTGGCAGTACACTCTGCAGCGATCCTAGGATACACCTACCACTTTTCTTGCTTCACCTGTTGTGGATTTGTCAAGGAGATATAGATATATATATATAGAGAGAGAGAGACATACTGTTTTGTTCCTTTAATTTTGGTATTTGGTTATTGCACATTGTGTGCACAGCGGAACTGTGAAAACTGATGATATGATTGCATAATGGTTGACAAGTGAAATCCCTGAGCAAGATCACAGTATATCTTTGGAGGCATCACCATATTGCCATAGTTCAGACTTCCTATTTAATTACCTAATGAAAACTTGAAAGAAAGCTTATTTGAAGCTTTGAACCTTTTCTCCAAGTTTCTGAGAACTCATTTACACACCTGGATATCTGTCTTGGATTCTCTCACTCAGGCATGACTTCAGGTTTTCCTTCTGCACCATGGGGAGCATGCTTGTCGCAACCCACAAAAAAATGGTTAGCAATTCTGGTTATTTGTTGTTGCTAGCCCTTTTACCTGGTGAAATACGTGGTAAGATATATGTGTGTCTGGCACCCGCAAAAGAAATATTTTGGGTTAAGCAGATCCATAGAATACTTGCAATCATGTAAGTTATGAGTGGAAAAGTGAGAACCTCTTGCTTTTAATATTAGTCTCCTACATGTTTTCTTCTAAAAAAGAAAATGCCTACCTAGATTCTCCTGTCCCATTTTACTAAGGTGGTGTAATTCCCACTTGTCCAACACAATGCAGTTGAATGAAAGGATTGGGTTTTTGGTAAGCATGGACTTCTTTCCAAACAACTAATTTAAACAAAAAAAAGTAGATGCATGGGTCCACTTCAAGCAATGGTTGTACTATTTAATGAACAATGGAGGCATAAGGCTCATGCTTGGATCTTGTAGATAGTTTGATGGTTGTGGTCAAATTAGATTTTTTTTCTGTACTTTACTCACACACACACACACACACACACACACACACACACACACACCTTCCTCTATATATGCATAATGTTTATTTTTAGCTAGTTGGAGCTGGCACTATTCCAAAGACTGCCTTTTCAAACTATCTCTCATGCAGGTAAAGAGATAGTAATTCAGAATGGCTGTGTATAGTTAATTTGGGACCATCCCTGCAAGATGTGCTGAGAAACGGAATGGCCTGTAACTCTCTTGGTTGCTACTCTTCCACTCACTAAACTAGCTCACTGCCCTACTTTGGACTGTTTTTGACTTGTTGACTGTTCACTAATTTCCTAATTCATGTTTAGGATGTAGAAACATTAAAATAACTTTTTATATCTTCAAATATACGATGTAAGTACAGACACTGATTCATAATACTTATCCCTTGGGGTTTTCTTTCCATCTGTAATTTCATTCAGCTATTGAGGTTCCAAACAGTCCCCTCCTTGGGTTCAGAATCCCTGCTTATACTGTGACTATCAGCAACCATTTCTATTGCAAATAACAAAGTCTACCCCTTAATGATGGAATGAGGTATGGACCAAACCTGAATACTCTTTACAGAGGCAATTAACAATAGGATTTAAGATTAAGGGTAAGATCTAAGTTTTATTCCAAAGATTTGTGGTGAAGAAATCTTGGAGCATTGTTTGCTGACAATCTTGTAGTTCTCTTTAACTGTGTTTGCATCTTTTCTGTTCTGTGGAGGTGTTCACTGGGAATTTGAGAACTCTGTAACTTGGTATTGGAATATTATGTGACAGTTTTAGAATATCAGAGAAGAGAGAAGACTGAACATCTAGACAACGTATTAGCTGGAAAATCTCTACTGTCAAGATTTTTTTGTTTTCTTGTAGAGTTTTACATAATGTGCATGCATGTATCTCTCTCTGTGTGTGTGTGTATAGATGTGTGTATGTATGTGTATATATCTGTGTGTGTATGTATGTGTATATATGCTCACACACACAAATATATATATGTATCTGTCATGACATAGTCCTTAAGTAATATCCATAGCCTAAAATATTCAGTTCTGTTGTAACTAGAATGGTATTTGAGACTAAGAGTTAGGGACAAATTTAAAATAAGTTTGCTTTCTTAAATAATCTGAAGAGCTGTGAATGGGAAGCCAGAGAAACCAAAAGGAACTGTTCATCTATGTCTTATTGATATTAGAAATCTCAGAAAAATTTCTGTTAACAGGACTTGAAATAATCTGGGAGCAAAAAGCTTGTTCCTTTTCTCCCTCTTCAAAGTAGATTTGAAGTATAGGGACTTGGGAGTAAGCCAACTAAATCACACAGGGTCTCTTCCTGAGTAAATGTTAAAGGGATCTGCTCTCAGCCTGTGAGATGATGAACCAGCAAGAGATGTTGATTGATCCATAGTGGATGCATAAGGTTGCTATGTTTCCACTGTAGATTATATGGCTATTAGCTGGCCAGCAGCACCAAATAAATAATAAATCATCAGAAGCCTATAACTTGGTACAGCAAATCAATCATAGCTTAGCCATCTACCTCTGCCCCTAGTTTGCAATGTTTGTCTGTAAGGCTGTTAGCACTTGTCAGTGGGAGCCTCTTACTTCCCAGTGAACCATCTCATCCACTGGCAGTGATAGGATCTGTCTGCAATCCTAATTATACTGACAGTCTCACAAGCATGGGAGGCAGAAAGGGGGAGGAGGCACAATTCTGGACAATGAGCCTTGGGAAATGCAAACACAAATGGTAATTTGTTCTTGAGATTTTCTTTTGACCTCTTATCAAAAGAAAATTATGTGTTGGATGGTTGTGTGCCATACCAAAATGATTTTTAGTGGGCTCTGTATTTCTATTACAAATTTAACAAAAATTGAGGGAGAGTGTGTGTACATATTTCAAGGATCTAATTACATCATTTATCAGACCTAATCTTGGCTTTTACCATCCTATAAAAGGATTTTATGACACAGCAGTGATGGCAGGGTTCTACCCCGCAGTCTTTATTAATGCTCTCAAGGAAAGGAAATGGCAAGGCAAGAGAGAGTAACTAATTTCCTAGTCTAATATAAGGAAGCTTGGATAGAAAATACAGGCAAAAGCAACATGCAATATGAGGCATTTTATTCAGGCAGCCTTGCCTTTGAGCAGTGTTCTTGTTGCTTCAGCAGCAGCAGTGTGCTGCATCCTGTTCTCAGTATGCCAGTTTACAATATGGTCTGGAAAATTTAGAATTGGTTAATTGTGTGGCATACTCTATGTGCTAATTTGTACTACACATTTCTGGTAGACCCCATGATAATTGGGTTCAAAAGAAAACTCTTGTTTTCTTTTAAACATTTAACAGAGGGCCATCTGTGTGTGTGTGTGTGTTTGTGTGTATGTGTATATATGTGTGTGTGAAGGATTTTGCCTTTTCTTGCTACAATAAGATAGGGGCTATCTTCAGAGAAATAGCAAGAGTTGACACCCACCCACCCCCACCAATCCCTTTCAGCAACAAGGATCTCTCTTTCTCAGTGGGGTTACAGCAACTGCTTCATTTTTCTTAAAAGCCCTCGAACAATAGGGGGAAAGTATCAAGAATGTATTAACCTGCTGTAATTTCAAAAGCACACTAAAATATTCTTGGATTTGAAAGTTAAAGTTGGTGTACTCATATTTTTAAATTGAACTATGTTTATTTTTTTTTATTTGTTGATTGGGCACAACACCGAATTGCAGGAGTACACTCCCAGGTTCTGTGTATCTATACATGTGCTAAAATATCTGAATATATCTAAAATATAAGCCCATATAGATGAAGTGAAATCCAACTCTGCCTAATGTAGTAATCAACCGTCTCTACTGTCTCATTTGGTGAGAGCCCTTACTACTGACAGTGAATTTTAAAAGAACATTGGCTTATTTGGAACAATTTTGCTTGTGTGTATCTTTATTGTATACCATGAGAAAACAGAATGAAAACTGGGGAAGAAAAGTGTTTACAAAAGCATCCTGAGTTTTAAGCCACATGGAAGGAAGTGACATTAAATTTATCTATCTATCTATCTATCTATCTATCTATCTATCTATCTATCTATCTATCTATCTATCATCTCTCTCTCTCTC
>JANHZT010003252.1:17326-34973 GCA_032468215.1 Stegonotus admiraltiensis | reverse complement strand
TGCGCATGTGCGGGAGAGCAGGGCGCATTGAATTATGGATGTGGGCACCTGCACCCATGACCCCCCATGCCCCCCCCCACTTTTGGCACGTGACGGCAAAAAGGTTAGCCATCACTGCCCTAATCACTACACCAAACTAGCTCTTTCTTATTTTTATTTTTCATTATATTTGTAAGCCTCCAAGAGACTTGTCAAATTGCAAGGAAAAAACCCAAGCCCATAAATAGATAGTGCAAAGCAACAGTAATTGACTGGGGTCCTACCTAAGATAAAGTAATTTACCAAGACAAAATAATTTAAGCAAACCAAATTTAGGGGTTCAGGCTTAAAATCTAATTTGGGTTGTTTGGTTGTAGCATTCAGCCACTGTATGAACCAGTCATTGAAATGATTTAACATTGTATGAATTCAGCCTGTTGTGGATTATTCAGTAAATCTTAATTAAACAAATCACGATTTAACATTATGGACCCAGACCTATCTTCTTTGTCAGAGACATTGTACAATATTAGGCCTGCTATATCTGGGCGCCACAATCCATTCAACTGCTAGATAACAGCAAAGAGAGACATAAACTTTTAAATCTTTTTTCCAATCTTCTGAATTTTTTGCTGCTTAAATACAGTAGGAGCAATTATATAAACTAACTTTAACCTGTTTTCTGGTTTGTTTTCAGCGTCTTCTATCAACCAAGGGCTGCAAAATCAAACTAAAACAAATTCCATGAATTGTCTTAAGTACTATTTTATAAATTATTTCAATAAAATCTACCAAAGTTGTATATGAATATTGTGTCTTGAAATGATGTGTTGTTGGTGTAGTTTGATCATCATAACACTCTGATGTTTTTTAATTTTTAATATCAAATTACTTCAACATTACCATGGCTCTGCATTGGTCAAAGTTTGGATTAGGATGTGGAGGACCCAAGTTCTAATCCACCCTCGACCATAGAAGTTTCTCATGACTGGATCAGTCCTTCTCTTTCAGCCCAATCTCCCCCACTGGATGGTTACTATGGGGGAAAATAGGAAGAAGAGGTATTCTACATACTGTTTTGGGCTCTTGAATGAAAGCTGGGATATACAGTAAATCCAATAAAGAAATCACATGTTTATAATTGTGTACAATTTTTATTAATTATTTAATTTCCAGGTAGAGCAGATTGCCCCTACTATGCTAAAGCAGAACTCCTAGCTGACTATCTGCTGAAAAATTTGCCTAACTTCAGAATACACAAGATAGTTCAACATCCTGACAACTGGGAGGTAACATTATTTCAGTCTGGTTTGCTAATGAGATTCTCTACTTTTGGAATCCATTAACCAAAAGAAGTATCTACAGGTAGCAGAACAGAGGGATGGTATAAATATACAGCGCATAAAGATAGTTATATGGAAACTGATGAAGAAAGCTAATGAACTCTGCTAACCTTTGAGTTTGGTTATTTGTAACATCAAATGTATGATGGTTTAGGGGCATAAATAAAGTTTGGGAAATCTACAATAGTTTTTTATGGCTTTAATATTTATTGATGGATAAAAGTGATATACAAAAGCTTCATCTGTTTTGCTTCAGTTTAAACAGGCAAATTAGATTTTTCTTTCTTTAGAAAGAATAGCATAATTTAGATAACAAGTCAGAGATTAAAAAAAATCTCCACAAATTAGTGGCGAAATGAAGTGAAAATATTGTCCACTAGTGGATGTTGCTACATTTGTCTAGAACCTATTTATAATTGGATGTCAATTAAAGCAGTTAACTGAGATAATAGATTATCATATAATATATTTTGTGTTTTTCTGCTAAAATACTGAAAGTGAACAATTATTGATTAAGATACTTGAGTTCGCATATACAGTATTTAACCAGACTCTATTTTCCTTTATTTTGTATAGTTCCAGTTCTATTAATGTGGTTATATTAGCATTGCCTAATATAACCACATTAATATGTGTATGTCAAGGTTTAGCCTAAAAAGGAAAGTTTAAGGGAAAATAATTTCTTGAATAAAATGTAATTCTTCCTTAACTCCAGAGTGCTTAGGTAAAATTAGTTGGTAGAAATGGCAGGAAAACAGAATACCTTAGGCTGTGATGAGGTGACTTTCACTGAAAGTATTTTCAGCAAAGATGTGTACGTTTTTTTCCCCCCAAGGAATAATGTGGATTCTTCAGTGAGCAGGGAATTGGACCAAATGATGAAAATGTCTCTTCTCACTTCATAACCATGTAAATCAAAAATGGTGAATGTATTTCATCTGAAGACTGAGCTGACTCTGGGCGCTCAAATATGGGTGCCAAATGTCTGTAGAGATTCTCAGTCATCCAGGTCATGGTTGTCCTAAAGGTGTTTTTTCAAGAGGCAACTGGACTCTGGTTTTTCTTTGAAGACATTTCGCTTCTCATCCAAGAAGCTTCTTCAGCTCTGACAGGATAGTGGGGAATGGAATATAAATCCTTCTATTTCCCACCATCTTGTCAGAGCTGAAGTAGCTTCTTGGATGAGAAGCGAAATGTCTTCAAAGAAAAACCGGAAAGTCCAGTTGCCTCTTGAAAAACTACCTTTGGGACATGGGTGCCAAATGTTATGAGGTAGGCAAGTTGCTTTGCTAGTATGTGAGCTTTCTTCCATCCCGATGAGTTTGCTAGTATCCACATTCATAGATCCTATTCAGAAATATATTCTTAACACTAGCCTCTTGTACTGTATGAAGGGAGAATGTTTGGATAATGGTAGGAAATGTAAGGATGATTGTTTCAACAAGACAGTTAAAGCCATTTATGGATGTGTGCGTATTAGCATTGCATGTTATGCTTAATTTGAGGGCATTTATCTTTAGAAGTGGCTTCAGGAGATCTGTAATGAGAATGGCTGGAAACACAAACGTTCCCCAATTATTTGGAGAGAACTGTTGGACCGTGGCGGAAAGGGCCTTCTTCTAGGAGGATTCAATGAATTTCTAGAACATGCTCAGGTAAAGGTTTGCATATAGACTTCTTGCATATTGATTTTTTCTGCTACCTTCTATCAATCTGTTTTTATTTATTTTCAGACTGACCAAATTTCAGTATACAGTATGTTTAACCACACAATGCTTCAGTCAGCTTAATTAAAACTGTTAGGGAATTAGTGAATGGAAATTTAAATATATCAGTAAAATATCTGAATCTCATTGAAGGACATTTGAAATGGATAATATAAAGCAGAGGTTTCAAACTCGATTTTATTAAGGGACACATCAGGGTTGTGTTTGACCTCTGGGGGAAGAGGAGGGGACATGGTCAGGGTGGACATGGCCAGCTCAATGTCACTCGTGTGATCAAATGCCACTTTTGCTATTTGTTTGTTTTGCTAGCACTCTGCCAGTGAAAACGGAGCTCAGGTGGGGCATGTGTGGCCCTCCTGGGCTCTGTTTTTGGCTATGACAGCCTCCTGCAGCCTCTGCCAGCTAAAACAGACCTTGGGTGGGCCATGTGTGGGCCAGATCTAAGCAACCCATGGGCTGCACCTGGCCCACAGGCCTTGAGTTTGACACCCCTGATATAAAGGGATAGAACAGTTTCTTAAAGTAAATGGAAACAGGAAGTTATTTGAAAAATTAATGAATTAATTAGCAAAATATTTGTAACAAGTATATAATTGTAGAATTTTATTCACTAGATAAAATAATTCTAAAAAATCACATCATTCACCAAGATAATTGATGGAACCCTGATCTAGACTGATCTAGATGGGTGATATGTAGTAGAGTTTTTGTTTCCCAGTTACTTAAAAATAGCAATAACAGAATGTAAAGATGTTGCAATGAAGAAAACTAAGTACAATGATGACTGGATTTTGAGGAAGTAAACTGCCAATATGGTGGTAGCAGCTAACCAATTGACCGATCTTGAAAAGCTATGCAGAGTTAGGACTTGAAAGAAAAACCATCAGAAAATCCCAGAGCTATAGATTAAATTGGGAAGAAAACAAAACATTCTGCACTTCCCCTGGTAAAGCTGTATGCATGTCCATGGAGTTACTAGATTTTTTGTGGGAACACTGAAGTAAGTTCAAATCTGGATTTAAAACAAATCCATCAATCAAGAGATGTCCAGAGGCACCATATTGTTAAACTCCAAGAATATGTCTTTGCTCTTGACTTTGTATTAGAAATAAGGGTCTGGCAAAAATAAAATCTGCTTCCCATGTTATGTTACCTTATTATTTACATATATACTGTTCTTCTTGGACACCTAATGTCATAAATTTAAATTGCTCTCCCTATTCTGTTATTATTACTATTTCTATATTTTTGTAATCAAATGTGTTTTGGTCTTCAGAATTTGAGATAACTTGATATTTATTGATGAACCTTTTTGATCTTCAGCAATACTATAACATCACATCAGATATGATGACTGAAGAGATGTTACTAATAGCTAATGAGAACTTGCAGACTTGCATAGAAATTGAAGCAGAAGAGAAAGAACTAAAAAGTCTTATCAATCCCTTGCACATTTGGCTTAATAGGTGAGAAGGTGAAAAAGAAACAACAGAGTCTGAACAATTTTAATTCATTTTTTCTTATTAATGTAACAGTTCATATTTGCTGAACTGGAATCACATATACCAGCGTGAGCATTCTTTTGTTGTGATTCTAAGATTGCCAAATGGCATTCAAGAATTTGGATAATTCCTCTTTAGTGTCCAACTGTAGATTGCCACTGTCCGTTAGCTATGGGAAAGCAGCAGAATGGTCCTTGCCATCTATCTGACCATGCTGCTTAGTTGGCTCAAAATAGAAATCTGTAAATTTTTGCTGATTCCAGGATGTGTTATTGCCATTGAACTGGTTTTCTTTTGTTCCATCTTTTTTTTTTGTGATTGAAGAAAATGGGGAAACTCCAAGATATTTATCATTATGTTTCTTACATGTTTGTATATACTCTCCTAAGGCAAATATATGTTCAACTATGCTAAACCGATAGGTGCAAATGTTTGGTGGAGGGGTTAATTTTTGTCAGATCATATAACTGAATTTGGTTACTATCAAAAAGCTAAGCTTGGTTGGCATTTGGATGGAAAATCACCAGGAAATCTAGATTCTAGGCTATGGGTTAGAATCTGCTGGAAAAAATTTGCTGGAAGAAGGCAATGCAAGCCATTTCCATATTGTTACCAAGAAAACTACATGAAAGCTTGGTTTTATTTGAAAGATAGGATAAAAATCTCCCCAGTTATCTTTCAAAATTTCTCTTTAAAAGAGAAAAGTACTTTACATATCTGTTGGGAGGAAAGTCTCTGCCGGTGCAGTTGTTTTTCTCAGAATTAGTTCACCCCCATTCCAGATGCTTATGGTAGCATGGATTAAACCAGAAGAGCAGCAGCATATGGCGTATTTGCTATGTAATATGCAGTTATCCTTTCAATATGTACATATACAGATATACATACATATACATACATACATACATACATACATACATACATACATACTGTGAGGGATTTGATTGATTAAGGAGGCTTTGGTCTCCCTTTCTTGCCACTTGCTTTGCAAAATTTCACCACTACCACCAACCTGCCCACAGTGAACTGAAAAATAAATTCTGTGGATACCAAATGCTTCAGAATTAATGATTTCCCTTATTGCTTTTTTCTTAATCAGAGCATGCAGTCCTGCTTGTTATCATCTGATCCCGTTATTAACTAATGGAGAAATATTTGGAATGGAAACTGAGATAAGCCTTCATTTGTTTGACAGAAGTATTTTCAAAGACATTCTTCAGGGTATTGTTATGGAGACTCAAGATATAGCATCCCCAGTCCTTCGTAGTGTCACTTTACATACTGAACTGGAGGAGATTTTCCTTGATTCTGATATCATCATTTTGTTTGATGACATCCTACAGGAAACAATCCCAACACTCGAACACTGTATCCACCAAGTGACTGATCAATGTAAAACATATGGCCCTTTGATAGAGCAGAATGCCAAAAGCAATGTCAAAATTATTGTGATGGGCAAAACCTTTACCAACCTTAAGTCGTTAATGCTTATGACATATGCACCGTCTATAAATCCTAGAAATATTATCACTCTTGCCATGCTGTTGGAAAGTGAAGCCAAAGCTATGGTAGCAAGAAAAATGCAAATGCACCCAGCAGGTATGTAACAGATTGATCATTGAATTAGTTTGAACTATTTTTGTCTCATGTTTAAAACTAACAAAGACAAACTATAAATGAAAATTAAAGCATGTATGTAGAGGTCCAGAGAGATGACCTGGGAGAAGATACTATTAGGTAAACACTAGGGTCAAAAGAAACATGTTAAATCTGGAGAGCCAGAAGAGTGTTACGAAGAGACCTAGACTATTTCTACCTGATCCTCTCCTGCTGGCTCCTTGGGTATAAGAGGGAGAAAAGGGAAATTGGGAAGACTTGCAATGTTAATGTCACCCTTTCTGAACAGACAGATCAGGAAAGAGATTCCACAAGAAGATTAGAGTCATACTTCATTGAGATAGTCTATAATAATAAAATCTTGCAGATCAGTCCATGTGTCTTCCTCTTACACTCTAGGGGAATGGGATAGAGCTAGTCTGAGTCTTTTTGTAAAATCCTTATCTACATATTCCCAGGAAAATTGGAGTCGGGCATGGGAATTTATTTATTGATTTATTTTATTTTATTTCTATACCGCACTTCTCCCCCAGGACTCAGGGCGGTGTACAGCCAACTAAAAATACACAAATAACAAATGTTAAAAACAATTAAAATATTAAATAATTTGGCAAAAATATTAAATAATTTGGCAATAAACTTAAAACCCCCGATTAAACAATACCAATTAAAATTCCAATTAAAACAATCAAGTTTAGACATTAGAGGGGGTTAGGACAGCCCAGCCTGATGAAACAAATGGGTTTTTAGGGCCCAGCAGAATGAAGTGCAGATGTGTTGCTCCCCTCCTAGGTCATCCTCTATTCTCTCTAAAGAAGGATCCTCATTCATGAGGTGATAAATGGATTGTAAATAGTAATAGTATGATTTCACAAGGCTATACATTTTGAGGGATTGGATATACACAGAAGGCAAGTTGTTCAATATTATGCATCAATGTAAAGGAATTCTGGTGCTTTAGGGAAGAGAATGTGAAGGACTCAAATAAAGGCCACACAAATGATAGTTGTTATTTATGCTGGTGACCATGTTGACTACATGGCACCTCCAAATTAGAAGAACTATATGCTGGGGAACGGTTACTGGGACCATTATTGACTGCTTATGGGTTTGAAATATTTTAGTGCCAAATAGGGTGCTGGAATTTCATTTTGTTAGTCTGTTTTTTTTTCAATTTTCCATTGTTGTCTTCAACAGGAATAAAAAACCTCATTGTTTGGGGAAACATCAGTGGAAATAGCTTCGTTGATCTGAGTAAAACAGAGCTATATAGATATGACAGTGCCATCTGGGGCCCACCAAGTTTTTTTCGTCCTTTGTTGGATGTGCTATTTGATCGGTATTCTTTCTGATTTTTTAAAAAAATTGGTATTATGCAGTTCTTAAAACATTATAAAAACATAGAAAATGTATAAATGTTTGTGCCATATAAATCTGCTTCAGTCCTTAACCTATTTCACATTCCTTTAGTCCTTTAAAATTCTTTTTTTGGCCCTTTGTTGCAGTCGAAAAGAAAAGCAGCATTTAACTGAAAGACTTGAAAAATGAGATAAGAAAGAATTATGTGCTATGGAACAGCTGGCCTTTGGCTGTACTAAAATATATCTGCTAATGCATTATTGTCTTTAAAAATGCTGTATATGTCTGAGTCTTGTCACAATTATCTTTAGATTTCCTACATTTAATTTTCTAGATATTTTGTGACTGACAATAAAATGTTAAGATTGCTGTTTACCTAAATTTAAAATTGCCTTGTAACATCAATATTTTTGTTTATGTTCAACATCCAAAATGATTAGCAGTAAAAGTATGTAAACATTTTTGATATTAGACACATTCCTACTTCTACCAACAGAGTTCTAGAACTCTGGTACAAATTAAACTTTCTGTGATATTTCTAACCCTGTATGTAATGCTGTATTATTAAAGAATGTCATGACCTAAAACTTGGTATTTTCCTTTAAAATAATTAAGATTATCATATTAAAAAGTAAATAAATGGGCTGCTCTGGTAATTAACAGCTATACAGAATAACAGAGTTGGAAGGGACTTTGGAGGGCTTCTAGTCCAACCCCCTGCTCAGGCAGGAAACCCTATAACATTTCAGAAATGGTTGTCCAGCTTTAATCTAATGTTCTTTTAAAGTCCTACTTCATTGATTTTAAGACACATTTTGCTACCAAAATTGTTTCTGAATACTGTTTCCCTGAATTTTTATCTGTTACAGAAATCTGTATTGGGCAAAACTAAGTGGCTTAAAAGTATAATAAAACACATGACAATACAGTTTCTAAAGTCATAATATTTAGTTAACTCCATAATACCATAATTATTGTGTCTCTGATACCAAAATGACTGCCTGAATAACAATGTTTTAACAGCTTTCTAAATATAATAACAAGGTGCATTTTTATTTTCAAGGATAGCTGTTTCTACAGGAGGAGACACAGGAGGAGGAGTGTTCCAGCACAGAAGCTTGTCTCCAGGACCCCTCCTGCTAATTTAAATTTCTTGATTGGCAGTCATCTTGTCAGAGGACATTTTTACATTTGTTTTCTGTATTATGTTTTTAAAAAGCTATAATTTCTTGTTAACAGTGAATGGATGCAAATTGAATTTGTGGCTTCACTGAGTTCATTAACTTCTTGGGGAGCTCGTGGTTTAGGAATGGCATCTGCACATGCAATCGCTACTGTGCTGAGATACTGGTACCAAGGATCCCCTCCTGGAGAAATGATCTCCTTGGGAGTAATTAGTGAAGGTATATGTCTTGAAAAGCTTTTCTGACCCACTTCTTCTGGTGTCACTAAAGCCTTTTTCACCAAAGCTGAATATTTTCAACAGGGGATTCCTGTAGGGGAATCAAAAAAGTCAAGATGGCAGATATGACTGTGTTTTTAAAGCCTTGCACTTGTAAAATACACAGCCATTTTAGCCATGTGATCCGGATGCAGGGGCTGCAGATGGGGAGCCATATGTATACCAGTGGTGCCGCCAATCCCTCCTCTTGGATTAGACTGATAATTAATGTGATGATGGTGATGATTTGTGCCTTCGAGTCAGTTATGACTCCTGGAAACTACCTAGTCTAATTCCTGCAGTTTTCTTACCAAGGTTTTTCAGAAGTGATTTGCCATTGCCTGTTTCCTTAGGGTTGAGCATCCACTGGCTTTGTGTCCAAGGCAGGACTAGAACTCACAACCTCTGCAACTTTAACTGGTTTTATCCTGTGATTATACAGGATCTACTTTAAGCATGAGCCAGTTCTCTGAATCTCAATTTAGAAATCTAACTGAAATAGGAATGTTAGATGTAATCCACATAAATGTTTCTGTCTCTATCCATTGTTTACCTTATTTTAGATAAAAGTAGACATATGCATGAAGTCTACATCTACTCTTCCTTCTTGTTTTAATATGGCAATTGCTTCTTAGAAGTGATATTTTTGGATATCTAAGAGTTGTTCTATGGATCTGCATAGTTCTGGCATTAAATTAATCTGGCTCTCTAGCCTACATGCATATTTCATATTTGTTCATTTATGTATAGCCTATTCATAATATTTATTATAACAATCAGTCTGTTCCCAGCACTTATAATCAGTCCCTATTTTGGGGTGGTATTATGTGAGATCCTCAAGCAAAATGAGAACGTGAAGTAATTTAAGAGGTTTTTTTAATGAATAACTTGGTACAGTCAGAAATAATAATAATTGACTATTATTGTTGTTGTTAACAATAATAGTGGTGCTTTGTTGGGTTTTTCCCTATAGATGGATTTCTAACAAATCATGCATCATTAAGATTTAATACAAAGTTTTATTACAAGTTATTATTAATAACTTTTTTAGATCTGTAAAATATTATAATACCTTCTAGATCATGGGTGTCAAACTCACCGCATCATGTTGCCGTCATGTGATGTATTTTGACATTTTTTTTCCCTTCACAGAGCTGGGATGGGCATGGCCTGCATGGCCTGCATGTGACACATCCGGCCCATGGGCCGCCAGTTTGACACTCCTGTTCTAGATTATACCTCTACTAGTGGCTATGTCTAGAAAACGTATATTAACCCTAGGTTATAGTGATTAGAACAATTCTCCTCTACTCTCTCTATCATAGCAGTGAGAGTAATTCCTAGACCAGAGAGGAGTATTTATTGCTAAAAGTCAGTTCTAGTCATTCTGTTTTATTTTCTTAGGATCAGAATGGAGGGATGCGCATCGTATTCTTGTGATGCTCAGATGGCATAGAAAAAGTATCTCTGTATTAATTATGCATTTGTTATTTGTGTATTTTATACTTTTGAAGTCAATTATTTCTTTTTCTTAGGTCAATTTGGACTGCCTGAGGGGATTGTTTATTCAATGCCCGTAAGGTTTGAGAATGGCAGCTGGGAGATTGCTACAGAAATAGAGATTAATGAAAAAACTCAGTCATATCTTCTAATCCTGGCTTGTGATCTCATTCGGGTAAAATAATATTGTTTATGTATATATTCATTTCTTCATATTCATATATTCATATTTTTCATATCAAATTATTCATATAATTTGTTCTTTTAGTTTGGATAATCTAGAAAGCTTTCATCAAGATATTACAGCTGTTCTACAAAGTGAACCTTACCTGAAAATCAACTAAGACACAGTCATTTATAGTCTAGTGTCCAGTTCTTTTATATCATTTAAATTTAAACATTAAAATTAATTTGAAAATTATTAAATTATTATATTAAAATTATTTTCTAGATGGTTTGTTAGCTGCTTATTGTAGACAACAGAAAAAAGAATATGTACATAATAGGACATGATACATGAAATAATTGACAGATCTTTATTGTAATGTGAATTCAAAAAGACAAGCTGAAGGTTTTTAAATAATCAATGTAATTATTTAAATGATTATTTAAAAATAATCACATTTATTTATTTATTTATTTATTGGTTCAATTTATATGCCGCCCTTCTCCGGAGACTCAGGGAGGCTTACAATGCGTTACATGTCAATGGCAACATGTGATGTATTTGTAAAATATTTCTGTAAACATAAAAATTATCAAAAACTATTTGAAAAATAACAAATTACATTATTTTGTAGAAATTATAATTATAATTTCCATTAAAATCAAATCCACTCTTATGAGATTAACAGATTAATTGTTTAGAAGAAGCACATTATTTTTATGTGAGACACATATTTTATTAATGAAAAAAATTCTTAATAAAGTCATTATAAATGCTATTATAAATCACCTCCAATTGATACAGCTTTTTTTCTATTCAGGAAAAACAAGTTGCCTTAGGTGAAGTAGCAGAACTGAATCCACAGAGAAGAGGTAAATATCAGTAACAAGTTATTAGTATTCAAACAGTCCAAATTACATTTACAATAGAGCAGAGCAGAGCAGAGCAGAGCAGAACAGAATACTTTATTGGCCACACAAGGAATTTGTCTCCAGTGCATAAGATCACAGAGTACATATAAAACAAATTTAAAAATAAATATTCTATTACCAAATTTTTAAACTGTATAAAGGTGATGAAATAAATATGTATACATTTTAGCTGCTTCAACTCTCAGACTAGAGTGTTATAGGGGTTTTATTTGTCCTCATAGTTGAGGCCTCAAGACCTCCCCACATACCATTTTGTATGGTTATCAGTAGTTATCACTACTGACTACCATAGGACTGCAAAACATGCCGCCTCTGGGCTTCATAAATCCTGATTGGGTGAAGCACTCTACATACAGTACCTTCCCCACTCCATTCCACCCTTCCCCCAGCAGCTTTTCTTTTTGTTATGCTCAGTTGCTGCTACATTTCCTACCTACCTATTAACCATATTTTCTTCCATCTCTCCACTCTTTCTTCCTCATCCTATTCTATGTTCTAGTTCTTCCCAGCCTCCCCATAATGCCTTTCTTCAGCTCCTACCCATTTCTTCCTAATCCACCCACTCTCCTCCATCTTCTCCATGCTTCCTGTTTTTTCTCAGTTCCAAAAGAAGTTGCAGCAGTTTTGGGCATTAATAGAAAATGTTCTCATTGAACACTCCTTTTACAAAGAAGAAAAAGCAGAAAAGGCTAAATTTTAATTTCTTTCAGAATAAAATGAAAAATCCTTTCTTATGTTCTCATAACAAAATAAGAAAAGCACAGACTCTTAGTGTTGATGCCTTGTCAGAGCACTGTGCTGGAGCATATTTTCTAGTAAAGAAATAATTTGCATCAGTTTTCTGTTTTTCTTTTTGTTACACAGGTGGGATTGCTACGTGGTTGAGATAAACTAAGTTATAAAATGTACATGTCAGGGCTTTGGGAAAGGAGGTTTTCCCATCAAAGACATGGTGTTTTCTTAGTTTATTGTGAAAAAGCCACAGACTTCATTGCCTTTTGTAGTGAATTGGAAAACTAGATTCAGATTGGTCAAATGGCAGGGCAAGGAAAGGGGAAGCATACAATGGTTGAATGAAAAATAATGTCTTCACTTAACTTTAAATAGAGATATTTTAATAAGTGAAATAGGCAATACCTGTATACTTCTCCACATACTCATGTACTTAACAGAAAAACAGAGTTGGGCGGGACCTAGGAGGTCTTCTAGTCCAACCCCCTGTTCAAGCAGGAGACCCTATACCATTTTAGACAAATGGTATAGGGTCTCTTCTTAAAATCTCTTCTTAAAAACCTCCTTCTGAAGGCAAGTTGTTCTACTAGTTAATTCTTTTAACTGTCAGAAAATTCTATCATGCCGCCAAAAAGTTTGCCAAAATAACAAACTTTTCAAAGTCATCATGAAAGAATTTTATACTTCATAGTCTCTTCAACTATGTGCTGATGGTATTTCCCACCTCTTCATTTGAGTCAAACTGATGTCCCTATAGACCAGGGGTGTCAAACTCGCAGCATCACATGATGTATCAGGACTTTTTTTCCACTTCACTAAACCAGCGCATGACGCATCTAGCCCATGGGCCGTGAGTTTGACAGCCCTGCTATAGACATTCCTTCAATTTTGGGAAAGGTGGAAGTCATATGGTACTAAGCCTGTACTGTATGGGGATGGTGTAAGACTATGCAATCACTTCTTGGGTGGCTTATAATGTATGAGACTTGTGTTACAATGGAACAGCCCTTTTGTGCTTCTGAACTCTGCTTAATCATTATTCCAAAACGCTGAGTGTTGCAATCTAGTGCTATGAAGTGGTGTCAGGTTCAAAAAATCCATTTGAACAAGTCACCCAGGATCATTGGTTACGAGATAGGTGGCAAATAAATTTCATAAATAAAAAAAATAACCATCTGCATCACAAAATCTATAACAATAAATTTATTTGCCCAAGTCTGGGCTTTGACTTTTTGTTGTACAGTAGGTGAAACCTTTTGATGATATTACGTGGGAGACACTTTGTTTTTGGCTCATAAAGATGATTCCATGTTTTGTCAACTGTCACCAAACTATAAAGAATGTCCTTACCTTCATTTGCATAGCCTGGCAGTAGTTGCTTGTACATTTCAGCTCTTGAAGATTTCAACTCTATCATGAGCATGCAAGGAACCCGTGTTGTAGAAACCTTCCAATACTGAAGAATATCACTAATATGACTCGCATGTTCCTGTGAAATTTCAAACTTGATCAGTGGATTGTCCTTAATCAATTCATTAGTCTTTGTCACATGGAATTTGCTGATTGCTATTATGGGTTGTCATGCAGTTTATTCTTGTTCACACAAATTTGGCCCAATGATGCACAGTATTCGCATTAATGTAGTTATCATAATCTGCATTCAGCAGTGAATTTCAGTTGGAGGGATTCCTTCAGCAGTGAACAATTCAATGTTGCTTAAGGTGCTTTAACAAGTAGTCACTGCAGGCTTCCATTTCATGAACAATAGCAACATGATGTTTTCTGATAGCCATTTGAAGTGAAAAAACAGAAAAATCAGCATGTCCATATGCCTTCTATTGGTGACATGGAGCGTTGAAGGAATTAATTCCATTCAACCATCATCATTTTTAATATTTTTATATATCAAGAGTGATACTGTAACAGTGTTATGCCAGCTGCTTTATCTAACTGCTGTCCTGCTTGAAATAAGAGTTTGTTCCTTGGCTTTGTCTTGATTCTTTTTAAAAAATTGCAGCAATGTTCCTAAGGTGGATAGTTTGGCAATTTATTTCTGTGGAAAAAAACAGAAATACAGCTCTGCTCTGCTACCTTTGGACTTCAGCACTTGACATTATGAATTTATACATCCCTAATTTACAATATAAATCTATAGTTGTCTATACAAATCCAATTTCAAGGAGCTAACCTCCAGACACATGGATATAATAATGCAGTTTTAACTTTACACGGTGGCTCAGTGGCTAAGACGTTGAGCTTGACGATCTAAAAGTCGGCAGTTCAGCAGTTCGAATCCCTAGTGCCACGTAACGGGGTGAGCTCCCATTACTTGTCCCAGATTCTGCCAACCTAGCAGTTTGGTTCAAACAGCGCTGGCTCTTTGGCTTTGAAACGGAGATGAGCACCGCCCCCTAGAGTCGGGAACGACTAGCACATATGTGCGAGGGGAACCTTTACCTTTACCTTAACTTCAAACAGTAATAACAACATTTTAACTAGCTTATTATTTTCTTTGGATTCTGCCAGACTTCAAAATATAGACATGACAACTCAGTTTGTTATGGCCAGTTGACAATGTGTGTTTTATTCTTCTGTATAAGAATAGAATGAGCATAGTTAAATGTTAAACACATAGTTAAACACAAATATTTCTTACAGACATCCATGCAATATATCGTGATGTAGCAGAAGAAGAGGAAGACTTTGAAGTAAATGTTGGTAAGGCAAAGAAATGTTTTACTATAATTAAAGACTGCAATTAAATATAATTATTACCATTCCCAAAACATTTTTTTACAAAATTAAAACAAAAATGAAATAGCAAAAATATTAATAATACAGAGTTTTAAAGAAATGATACCTCAGACTAAACCAAGAGAATTTTTAAAAAGAGGGAACATGTTAAATGTTAATTTGGAATGTGTACATGGAGTTTGTATGTGTACCTCCCGGACTGTAACAAAAGACCAAACTGGAGAATTAACTCCCTGTCTTGCTCTTGCTCCGAATCCTAGGTAAGGTTAGAAATCTTTCTCTTCCTCTTTTCTTCTTGTACATTTCTCTCTGAGCTATGTCTCACTATGCCTTCTCCCAGCTAAACTCTTTACATCCACTACTTGTTCTCCTACCCATATCTTCCTAATCTCTAAGGCTGAATTTAGGTAACATCCTAGAGGTAGCAAGTCTCTTATAAAGAAAATTTCTCTATTTCTTCACAAAATCTATACTTCTGTTTGTGTACCTTCCCAATTAAAGGGTTCAGTTTTATGCATCCTGCAATTAACAACTTTATTCTTACTTTACATGAGGTTTGCTGCAAATTACTCTGTGTGTGTGTGCACGCACGCGCACATGCAATGTATGTGTACTTTTAACAGAATATCTGTTGGAAGGGACCTTGGAAATCTACTCCAACCCCCTATTCAATCAGGAAACCCCATACCATTTCAGATAAATGGTATAGCAATCTCTTCTTAAAAGCCTCCAGTGATGGAATATCCACAACAATTTTGAAGGCAAGCTGATTAATTGTTCTGTCAGAAAATTTCTCCTTAGTTCTAGGTTGTTTCTCTCCTTCCATTAGTTTCCATCCATTGCTTCTTGTCCTGCCTTCAGGTGCTTTGGAGAATAGGTTGGCCCCATCTTCTTAGATATTGGGAGACTGCTATCATGTCACCCCTCATCCTTCTTTTCATTAAACTAGACATACCCAATTCTTGCAACCGTTCTTCATATGTTTTAGCCTTCATTCGCCTAATCATCTTTGTTGCTCTTCCCTGGACACTTTGTAGAGTCTCAACATCTTTTTTATATTGTGGCGACCAAAACTGGATACAATATTCCAAGTGTGGTCTTACCAAGGCATTATAAAGTGATAATACTTCATGTGATCTTAACTCTGTTAATGCAGCCTAGGAGTGTGCCAGCTTTTTCGGCAGCTACAGCACATTGCTGGCTCATATTTAAGTGACTATGTGCTAGGACTCCAAGATTTCTCTCACAGTTATTACTGTTGAGCCAGATACCACCTACACTGTACCTGCGTATTTGGTTTTTCTTGCCTAAATGTAGAACCTTATTTTTTTCACCATTGAATTTTATTTTGTTAGATAGGGCCCAGTATTCAAGTCTGTCATGATGCTTCTGTATCTTGAGTCTATCTACTGGTGTGTTGGCTAGTCATGCCAGCTTGGTGCCACATGCAAATTTGATGAGTTCCCCTTCAATCCCCTCATCTAAATCATTGATGAAGAAATTGAAGAGTACTGGGCCTAAGAAGAGCCTTGGGTACCCCACTGCTTACTTCCCTCCACGTGGATGTACTCCATTGAGGACTACACGTTGAGTATGATTTGTCAACCAGTTAACAAACCCACCTGGTGGTGGTGCTATCTAGTCCACATTTTACTAGCTTGCCAAGTAGTCAATTTTGGTCTACTTTATCAGATGCCTTACAGAAGTTCAAGTAAATTATATCCACAGCATTTCTCTGATCCACTAATTTTGTCACTTTCTCAAAGAATTCAATAATTCTTTGATCTGTGTTTGACAAGCCTGTGTAGGCTTCTGGTTATGACCTTGTTTGCCTCTGAATGTTTGCAGATTCGCTTCTTGATTAACTTTTTCAGAATCTTCCCAGGTATTGCTGTCAGGCTGATAGATCTGTAGTTTCCTGGATCCATTTTTTCCCCTTTTTTAAAGACAGAAACCACATCAACTCTTTTCCAGTCCTCAAGTAGTTCCTCAGTGCTCCAGGATCTTTGAAAGATACAGTTCAGTAGTTCTGAGATCACGTCTGCCAGTTCCTTCAGAACCTTAGAGTGTAATCCATCTGGTCCTGGTTAATTGAACTTGTCTAGGATGAACAGGTATTGTCTTAGCCTTATTTAGTAGTTTGTCCACAACAAATTTTGGATAGGCAAATGTAACCTGGGGAAATCAGAACTGGATGAAATATTGACAGGAACAGATGAGAAAATGATTAAGAAGATGAAGAAGTAAAAGAAACAATGAGAGCATGGGCAAAGAATTTTGGATACAACATAGAATTGGAGAAATGGCAACAACTTTGGGAAAGAAACTATAAATTAACCATGGCAACAGCTTATAAAGAAAATGTGTATGTTTTATAGATGGCATATGCCACCAGAAAGATTAGCTAAGATGCTTAAAGATAAATCAGCTAAGTGTTGGAAATGTCACCAGTTGCCGGGATCATTTTATCATATGTGGTGGTTGTGTAAAGAAGCAAAACATTATTGGGTGAAAATATAAACATGGTTAGAGGGAATGTTGCAGCAACATATAGAGTTAAAGCCAGAGATATTCTTACTGGGAATTTTACCAGAG